>ARYC01005605.1:0-28083 GCA_000711775.1 Oxytricha trifallax | reverse complement strand
ATCGCCTTTTTAATGTAAGATTCAAGATCTCAATTTTAATGAACATTTTTTAAAGCTTTTTAAATAATACGCATTTAAATGATAATATAAATTTTTTTTATTATAAAAAATTCACTAACAACATATATATGACAAAAACCTAAATTTATCTAATGTGAGATCTACTTAACTTATTCCATAAGATTCGCAATTGATTTCAGCCACTTGAGTGTAATCATCACTTGACAAAACATCATATTCTCTTAAAAATATGGAAGCTGTTTTATTACAAGGGAGTGTAAGATTCATACAAATAAATTAGTAATATAATCAAGAAACAAGATATTTAAATTTTCTGAAAAAATGACAATTTAGGATTGAATTAAAATATAAAAAAAAGATATAATTATAGCATTTCAACTTTAAAAAAAATATAAAAATTATTTCTTGAATGCTCCTTGCACTATTATTTGGGGGGAAGTTTCCTGCCCCATACATAAAAATATGTAATTTTTATAATTTTCAAAGAATCTTTATCATCAATTATGATATAATTATTTTTAATCTTGCTTGAAATATCATTTCTACCTTGATATTGAATTTAAATTTTATTGAAAATTACATTAATTATTAAAAAAATACAAGTATTTTAGCCTTGTTTATTATATTTAATTTGACATAGAATAATTTTGTACCTTGAAAATTACATATTAATAAAAGTTGTTTAATACATGGTTATGGTAATTGATATTGAAATTTTTTTATTTCGATTATTTATATTGCCAAAAAATAAAAAATTTATGTTGGGGGCAGGAAACTACCGAATGGGCCAGGTAGCTGTGTGGGGTAGGAAACTTCTTCCCCCCTATTGTTTTATTTTTGCTGATATAAGATGAAAAAAAGTTTCAAATAAAAAAATACATTTAAAAAAAATATTTTGAATTGTTTATGCAAATAACATTAGCTATACATATATTTTAAATGTTTATGATTCTTGAATATTAACAATCCATTTCTATTGAATACATACTGGGAGTTATATTTAAGCTTTAATTGTTGAATGCCAATAACATCAGTCTTTACATATACCAGGATTTCATCATCCCACCCTTAGGGTGAATCTTAGGGCTGTGTCATAGCTAATATATTTTTAAGATTAATGGACCTTTAAAGTTTGCCAGTGGTAATCTTTTCTACTTAATACCAAAGGTTATATTTTAATTTAAAGACCAAACCGGAGACCACTTTTAACTCACCCTTCATTTCCGCTTTGCAATCAAATTAATATATATATATAAACGATGTGGTCTAGATAGAGTCATTACCTTTAATAAACTCAATCTTGACTGAAGTGTCTCGACAAAGGAATTTCTCATTGAGTGGAATCTTACTATAAGCAGCAAGGGAGTATTGCGGCGATTGATATTTCAAGCCATTACTATTGTCAACTTTAAATTTCATTTAGTCTGGCGTATTTTTAACAGTGGAGCCATCCAAGCTGCTAATGTAGAGCAAAGTAAGAATGTACATTACTGTTGGAGCAGTAGTAATAGCAGTCGTCGCTGCTAAGTTTGTAAAAGAGTCTAGGGGACTAGCTCCTATTTCTCCTGTAATATTATCTAATTAAATACATTTAATAGTTTTGAACTGAAAAAATACTATATATTTAATTAATGACGAGTAATATTGGAGAGAAGAGATGTCATTTGACAGTATCTTTTATATTATAAATATGATTTAGTGGTAGCACTTATATAGTCTTTTTAATTTAAAAAGCAACTAATTTTACGATTAACTGATGAAAGCTTAGTATCAATTATTTTAATTGAAAATCAGGATTATATACTAATAGATTTTTTATTACATCCAATATCTACTATCTAAATTATAGTAGTTACAATGATAAATGTACCTTTTGATTTAAAATTTAAGGATCTATCATATAATTAATTTTTACAGATGAAATCAAATTTTAATATATAAATAGTTAATTTTAACTTATGACTCAACACAACTCGTTAATTGTCATGTCTTAAACCATGTTTGTTGAAGATCTATCTCCATTAGTTACATTTGTCTTAGTTGTTGGGTTGATAGTTTGAGTGTTGTAAAGTGTTTAAGCAGTAATATTTGACCTATTACTGGGTCCCATATTTATAATAATTTAATAAAGAATTAAAATGTGTGGTGTCTGTTTAGTCACTGGCTTTCAAGATTTCTACTCTTGTTTGTAGTTTGCTGGCTTTGTACCTTCTCATTAAGTAAATTACTAGCACTGTAAATCCAGCTGCAAAGATTGCACTACCCAGGGCTGCGGCCAGGTATGTTCCTATCTTCTTGCCATTATCTTCTTCTTCGTTCTCATTCAATAAAAAGCGCATTTGTATTTAAATTTAATGGAGAATTACAAGATTTTTTTAAATTGAGAGTAAGGAGCTAATCTTTATTGTAGAATGCCACATTTGAAACTTAGGAAGCAAGATTTTAAGATTGATCTATAACCAAGCTGTCCCCAGTTGATTGTTTTGCAATCATTTTAGTGCTGCTGTCCCCAACCCAAAACTTGATAGTTCAACACATACTGTCTAACTAAAATAATATTGATAGTAAATTTGTAACCCAATATCTATCGTCAGCAGATTCCTTTTGAACTGATAAAATAATATATAAATTTGTAATTAATTATCTGCAGTTAGATTTTGATAGTTAGCCTGAAGATAATCTTCTGTAGCTTGATAGTTACTGTAGAGTTCATTTGAGATGGCCCAATTCCAAAGTGATGAAGTTTCTTAGAGGAGTGAGCTGATGGACAGGTAGCTGTAAACCATGCCTGTTACAACATCAGTATATGTTGTTTGAATTAAGTGTCTCATGTCTAAATATTAAAATAATTAATGTCGTAGCTGAACTTCATGTCATAGGGAAAATAATTTTAAATATCTTAGAACTCTCTAGACACCAAGATTGAAATAGGCTTTTGCAGATAATAATTCTATTTAAACTTAAATTAGATTGTTAGGTTTGCTTACAGTCAATGAAAGTAGTTGCAACGTCAGACAAGTCATCATTGAATAACTACACAATCAAAGTATAATAAAAATATTTATTCTAAAAATAATGCGTTTGCCATTTTAACCATAAAATTTAAGCAAAAGTAGTATAAACTCTATTTATTAAGAAAATTTGTTGTTCATTCTAACATAAATCAATTTATAAATTATAATGAAATTTTATATTTTATTTTAATTAACTTCATAGATTCAATAATTATGTTAAATTAATAACTTAGTTTTGCAAAATTTCCTTCTAATACTTAAAGCTATTATTTTTAAGTATCGTGGCATGCCACAACATACTGAGCTCCTCCATTAATTGAGACTAAGGCACCTCTGAGAATCTTGTTAAGGTTTGAGAAGACCATGATAGTCTCACCTACCACATCAGAGAAGACAGTAGCACCGACATATGGGTACTTTGACTTACCGACCACATACTTAAGAGAGTCTAGATTTACAAGAGCTTTTGCTGCTTTTGGTGTGTTTTCCTGAGGGAACCTCCATCCGCAAAGCTTATCGTTTAGTCTTGAAGCATCTCCTAATAAACTGTATCCAACTTCATATCTCAACTCGTATGAGACTTGGTTCTCTTAAATTAAATAAAAAGATAATCTTATTAAGCAGAGAGCTTGACTTACTACTAAACATTCAAGTCAGTATAGACATTGAGATCACCTGCTTCAGGTTCCACATATTGAGCAGAGAAAGATCTTAGTTAGAATTGTAGAGTACCAACTTGGATATTATTGCAGTTTAGTCTCAAGGTTGCAGTATCATTAGTTGTCTTATCTTTCTCTGTAATGGTGATAATCAGCTCATCATTGCATGGCACTTCTAAGTCATTCAACACCAAGTACATATTATTGTCCATCTCATACATTCATTAATATAATCAAAGAATAATTTATGGTAGCTATTATTAATTCCACAAGAAATAGTTCTCTTATAGAAGTCAGAGTAGACGTTTATGATGATATTATCGTCGTTAGCTTTGTCTTGTTTACCGTTGTTAGAGATTAAATATTTAAGAGCTACGACCTTCTAGAAGGGTAAATAATTCTAAAAAGCTGGAGATGCTGCGACTGAGTTATTCTGATTTTAAATATAGAATGATTATGATACTTTATCAAACACTTATTTAATTTAAATTTGGAGAAACAACACTGGCACCGCATTTTGTTTTGTTGCTTTCAAGCTGCTCATTATAAACACTAAATTAAAAGAAAAAATAGAATCATATTAATTATTATATCATTATAACTCTTAAAAAAAATTTTCGAAAAACTTTTTTATTTTAAATAAAAAGTTTGGGGAAAGTATTCTTGGTCTTGAATGGTATATGTACCAAGGGGGAAGATTCCTACCCCATAAATAATAATATATAAATTATTTTAAAAATATTCAATATCTTTATCAACTATTATGTAATAACAATAATACAAATTTTAACTTCAAGTATGAAATTTTATCACGATAAAAATTTCAAATATTTATCAAAGTAACATTTATTATTAATAAAATAATTTGTGCAACAAACTTTACAATTTGTAGTTAGACAATGGATAAATATAAAACTTGAAATATACTAAAAATGATTTTATAGGGTTAAGATATAATATAAATTTTTTTGGAGCAGGAAACTTTCACCCAAAAGTTATATCATTAATTATTCAGGTTTTAATTCTCATATGGTGTTAATATTTAATCTATGTAAATTTATAATGTTTGAGCAAGAGGTGATGCGAAGACAGTTGCTCTAATAGTATATAGAGCATCATTTTCTTCGCTGTTTGAGGAGGCAACAGTCTTATAGTTAAATTTGGTTAAGAATTAGAATGGAGCAGATGCACCATCTTTTTCCTCTGCGTCCATGTTATATTCGGCAAGTTAATCTAAAATCTTGACTGATTTTGAAGCGAAAGCTTTTGAATCATTAGCCATGATGTTGAAGTCGAAGAGTCCATCTCCAGCCATCATACATGGGATTCTCACTGAAAAGGTATCGTTGTTACTCGAATCTTTGTCACTGAGTATCAAGAGAATTTGCTCTTTGCAAGGAATCTCTAATCCGTTAAAATCAACAAGACCTCCTCTTGGGACGTTATATTATCCACAAGTAAACATTTAGTTCAAGGCATCGGAGTAGATGAACATAGTTAACTCATCTTAACTGTTCTTGTCATTCTAGCCGTTCAATAATAAGATAAAAAGTAATTTCTTTAATAAGGAGTGAGAATTTTTGATTAAAGTTAGAAAGGGCAGAAAGCTTAACAAATTTAATTGTGTTAATATTTCTATTGGCAGCAGAAATGGTGTTATTGCCAAGCTTAGTTGGCTCGAACTTCGAAATTTGGCCTGATTAGTTGTTGATTAAATTTAAACATATCAAATATAATTTAAGGGTAGCTGGGTATAGCAAATGCAATCTCATAGGAAAGGGAATATGTAGCTTCCTTTTCATCCTTAGTTGGTGAGAATCTGAGTTCTACTTGCTAGAAACCATTGTCTTAACAAGAAATATTAACCTTTTTGGTGAAATCATCATTTCCCACAGTCTTAAAATGAATAAGCATTATTTATCTCTAAATTACTCTCCAATATTATTTAATGATAAGTGGTTGCTATAGATGAAGCAGTTGAGTCGATTTCTCTTAAAAACACTTGAACATAGTTATTGCATGGAATAGATGCACTTTTAAAAGCAATCAGACCATATCTTTCAAGAGAGTATGAGTCTTTGTAAGATGTGTTGAGTTGTTAAATTCCTACGACGTCCGACTTAACATATACTAGCAATTGATCTATAAATATAAATAATCGTTAGATTTTCCATCTTGAGGATTACTTAAAGCAACCAGATTTTTAAGGCTAATACATCTATAGTAATCATTATTTAAAGGGGCAAGTTAGACGTTTTAGTTTTTATAATTACTACATAATTCTTAAATAAATTTACGTTATAAACCCCCTTAAAAAATGATACAAATATATTAAGATAAAAAAAATTAAAATAACAAACTAAATATTATAAATAAAATAAATAATTATTTTAATGAATTTAAAGGCTTTTTATGAGGTTATCAAAGTAAAAATTATGAAATAGAATTAATCTCGTTAAATGTAAAATGTTTGCAATAATCTTATAATATATTTGGCCTCAAATTATATTTTTATGTGAATAATAATACTATATATTATTTAATAGATATTTTCAAACTGTGTAACTGATCTCCTTTATAATATTCTAACTTATCTTTTATATTCTACTATTTACATAAAAGGGTTTATGATACTCTAAAGTTACGGGCTGAAGCCCCAGTGCCTGATTTCTGATTAAATGTAAAATCTCCCTCTTCAGTGCAATTAAATGATGAATTTAATTTAATATTTATGAATTAATGATATTTGATAATGAAGTATCATAGGAAGTTTCATTCATGAATGAGGAGATTCTAAGTGTTTTGTTGCAGGTGAATTTTTCATTCACATCGATGGTTGTGTTTCTCAATAAAAAGTATGGATCGGTTCTGAAGTAAGGACCATCGGGGTAGGCTACTCCAAAAGAGATGTAATCTGGTTTATAACAAAAAATTAAATATTTCTAATTTTTAAGCAATAAAATTAACATTCATTTTTATTGTTGTCAGTCTTATCAAGGTTTTAGATAGAAGCGATAGTGACAATATACACCAATGAAGAGAGAGAAGGCAGTTGTTAAAAGCCAACTGTGCTGGCTAATACAGTATTTATACTCATAAATAAGATATATTGCTCAACAAATTTATTTTTAATTAATTAAAAAAAATGCATATAATAAAACGAATGTTTAATTTGAAAAGATATTGTCTCTACAATATTATTATTATACTTTAAAAATTATCTCATATATAGCCCATATAGAACTTCTAAAAATTAATTAACATAAAATTTTATAAGCAAGAAATATAAATAGTTAGTTAACTTTTAGAAAAATTTGCATTATTATTTAAAAAATAATACTCAAATAATGTTTGTTGTTCTTTATTTAAATCCTAAAAAAATGAGGGAATCTAAAAATTTTTAAATTACTTTAAATTTTAATTGATTAATATTTAAAATGTTTTATGAAATAATCATTATTTATCGGCACATATTATTCTTTTATTGGTAGATAATTCAAATTTGAGAATATAATAAACTTCCTTTAGTTTTGTTAATACATAAGTAATATGCTTCTAGTTTATTTTATTATCTTTAAACACATTTATTTTCTCAATTTTTACTCTTTGTTATAAACTTTAATTATCATTTCCCTTAATTATTTGTAAGAAATCTTATTAAAGATGTAACTGTTAATAATTTTATAATTTTTCGATTAAATACAATGACTCTTAATTATCCCTAATTGTGATCATAATAAAAAAAGCAAATTATTAATTTCACGTTTAATCAAATTCTCTAGTTTTATTTAAAATATCACATTTAAATATAAAAATCTAATATAAATTAATAGATTTGATTTGTAAAGGAAACAAAAGAATAATAATCAAATCTTATTTTTGTTCCTAGAAATAATATTTCATATTATTTTCATAATTTTTTATCTCTTTACATAAATGTTGTGTTTAATTGAGATGATAGTTAAAATGTTTAAATGTAATTTGTTTATGTTTTTTGTTTAATAGGTAAATTCATTAAGATTTCCTTTTTAAAAATCTGTCTAAGAGAAATAAAAACTATTTTCCCATCAGAACTTATAGATCATGTCCTTTGTATAGCCTAAAGCCAATAGGGTCTCCTCCATCATTTTACCGAGAGCCAAAGGTCCACAGAATACAATGAGGGTTTCCTCTGATGGCTCTGGGAATTTACATTACTTAAGCATTTCAGCGTTAACTCTTCCAGTTAAACCATCCCATTTGCCATCTTTCTCTTCATTATGTCTAGTCAATGTATGGTAAAGACTGAGCTTGTCTTTGTTTTAAGATACTAGGTTGTCAAGATCTTCTTTCAAAAGAATATCATCTAGAGTCTTGTTTGAGTAAATCATAGACATCTCAAGACCATCTTATGCAAGGGTTGAAGCTTGAACGATTGAGTAAATAGGGGTGATTCCTGTACCGGCAGCAATTAAACCTAATCTTGTTTTCTTTACTGGCTTCTTTCTGATTAGGAAGTTACTATGGCCTAGATAAGATAACTACCCGAATGGACCCTCCATCTTTACCTTGTCACCAATACTGTAAGATTCCAAAGATTGAGACATTTTGCCTCCATTAATGAACTCATCGCATTTGCGATAAATCTTAATGACAAATGAAACTGTGCCTCTCTCATTTACTTAGCTTACTGGAGTGTATTTTCTAGTGTATTACTTCCCATCAGCATCTGTATTGTGGAATGAAATATGACCGCAGAGATTCAAGCCAAGTACGTGATTCTCCTCGGGCAATTTAAAAACAATTCTGTAGGTATCATGTGTCAGCTGTATTTTATCCTTGAGTTCCAACTCAAATATGTCATCCTCGTCTTTTTGTATGGTAGAGAGTGTCTGATGTTCTGGATCTGGGATAAAATATCTTGATGTTTCAACTGTGGCCTCCATCTAATGTATAGTAAATTAGTTTCAATAAAATCTTGTTATTAATAATTATTATAGATTAAATTATCCTTTTTTAATGCAATAAAGTTTATTAAATTAATGGGTTCTTGCTGTAGGAAATAAAAATAAGTCTCAAACTTACCAGAAATATAGCCTGATTAAGATGATGAATAAAATCGTTAAGATTAATATGGGTAATAGTATGATGATTAAGGCAATATATTGCAGAATTCACTGAAGTCTTTCAATGTGACTGATATTCTTAATCAATCAGGTGGGAAAAATAACACTCTGATGAATAATTTGATTTAGAGTTTCAAAATACAGTTAAACAGTTCAACAGTTGCAGATACTAATCTTGATGGTCCATTTGCCTTTCAAGTTCCTAAATTGTCAAACCCCAAGTTCCAACACAGAATAATAGATGATTGGGAAGAATTTGACTCTCATAAATTTCTGAATGTAAACATAATGCAGGAGTATCTAACAAATAGAATACATTTACCTTTACCTCCTGATGACTTAAATCCCAAGATGCAAGAAGCCTTTATTACTTTAAATTTACTTAGGGATGACCCTGAGTATATAATTTAAAACATGCTTATTCCATTAAAAGGAAGATATATAGATGATCCAATTAAACCTCCCTATTTAGCAAAAAGCAATGCCAAATACAAACTATCTACATATTCGTATGGAACTATCAAAATGAAGAATGGGCCTGAAGTATCATATAAATATAGATAATTTTAAAAATAAAATAATTAAGTTGTTGATGAGTTGATTAGAGAAATAAGGAGAGAAGGCAAAAACCATAGACCATTAGTTTGGAGTAACATTTTAGCAGAGTGCGCATAAATATGGCTACATCCTTTGTCAAAAAAGCTCCTAGATAAAAATGACATTGATCAGGAAATAAAGAGAAAGCCTCTAAATGGAATAATAGAATCGTTGGAAGTTGTATAAAATTGTGAAAACTTAAAAGAAAACTGTTTCACTAAAAGTAAAATAGGATTTGAATTCATTTTAATGCTGCTTATTGATGATCTTTAACTTTTACTTCTCTAATTTATAATGTTTATGATCAAAATGACGATAGAAGGAATCGAAAAGCCCTTCTCGATAGAAATTAAAGACTAGTTGGACTTTGCTAAATGCCACATACTTAATTTGATTATATCAACAGTATAATCACTTGCTCAAATCTCTAAGCATTGTTTGAATAAGAAGGGCTAGAAGTAGGTAACAATATGATGGATGTGACAACTATGATCAATGATCAAAATGACCAAGCTATAAACTTGAATTTAAACAATAATTATCCTAATGAGCACTATTAATATGGAAATAAAGACCTAGATTTAGATACTAAGCTCTACTACGATGAAAATTCAATAAAATAATCCTCTTATAAATTCTAAAATAACAATCATAATTCCAATTAACAGACTCTACCAGATATAAATTACAAAAATCAAATTTAATCTCACATTGATGATAGTCCTTCAAAATATCAATTAGACAGCGTGATTATGCCCGTAAATCTCTCTAATTTCGATGACCTAAATACAAAAGATGTAAATCTGGCATCTACACAAAAACTATAGTTTACTACTTTGAATAATAAAGCTAATACAAATGGAAATAGTGCCTTTAACAATAAAACTACTGCAAAGCCAGTGATTTGGACAAAGAAAAATGGAATCTTTGATTTGGGAGTGAAGAAAAGCTTAGAATTTGATAAAATGAAGAACGATAACAGTTTGACCAACATTAATTAATAGCAGTTTCAGGAATAAAGTAGGTTTAAAGGGAATGATAATAATGGAAACTATGCTGACTACGATCTAGATGAATATATTAACGATAGATAATGAAGTTAATTTATTTCTTCAATTTTATTACATCTTTGTCCTTTTTATCTGAATATTAGTTATAAATATTAATATCAATAATCATTATTTATTTCTTTATGTATAGTATGGAAATAGTATGTTATAATCTTCTTCCTCTTCTTATAATTAATCTCCAGTATTTTGATTGTCAAAACTATTATCAATCTACTAAATCATGCTAGTATTTAACTAACTGACTTGATTGAGGCTCTTTCTCAATTTACCAAACATACTCTTATTTTAATAGCGATTCTTTTTCTAAGTTTTATCAATTTTTGAGATAAAACTACTGATATTAGAGTCATTTATTGTGTTTATTTTAGATAATTTTGTATTCTAATTTTTAGCAGTTTTTGAGAAACCAATACTTGATATTTAATTTTAGATATCATAAAAGGTTTATAGTGACTGCTAATGTTTGTTTGAACTTTAAATAGGTTCATTAATATTATCTGTTTTTATGCTATTTTAGAATTTAATCTTAGGGAGTGACTTATACTTGCTTCTTTAGAATCTAACTTATTACTATTTCACAATATTTTATTCATAAACATCATTAATATCTTCAGTTCTAAATGCCATGTTATATTGTGTTTTATCTCTTTAATACTCTCTTAATTCCAACATATTTTGCTTATTTCTTATGTATTTTTGGAGTAATTCAATTAAACTGGGATTATTCTTTTGCTTTTTGCCTATTTCCATAGATATAAACTGGTTTTTTAGATGTTCTTCCTCTTCTCTTCGTTTTTATTTTCTTAGCTTGTTCAAATCCTTGGACTTTTATTGTTATTTCTCAACGCTATTTTGAGTTTCTTATCTTTATATACTGTATAAACTTTTATACCCTTATGGTGCTTGACTATTTCTCGTACTTTAATTCCCATTATTAAAACCAATTAAACTATGACTTTTTTGAAATATTTTAATGTTGTTTTATTACGTTTTGAAGTTATCTCTCTTTTATTATTAATATTCCTTAAGAAATTGCATGTATTTAATTTTTTCTTTAGTTGTCATAGTTTTTATCTAGCCTGTTCTGGTCATTGGGTTCATCTATTGATTTTGCATTTAAATGTGTTGTTACTCGATTTCTTCCATGAGTTACTAGTATTAATCAAAAGTCTTGATGTTTTTATTGTGTTCATACTTGACAAAGCGCCCTTCCATCAAATGACACATGCCTTGATATAAACTTTCCTTATCAATTTTCTAAGAGAAATCATTTTTATTAAAGAATGCTTCATCGTTATGGGCCGACTGAATAATCAAAGCTTGCACTTTATCAGACTCTGTTAATTTTGGAAGTTTATTAATGATTTTATTGTGAGATTTATATCTCTGGAGAGTCTTGATTGAAAGATTGTTATGATTCATATATTTTTAAGAGTCATTTTAAAGTATCATTTATTTTTAATATTAATCAAATATGCTGTTTAATTAATAGATTTTAAGTTGGTTATTCAAAGTAGAACTAAATTATGATTAATAAAATTAATAATATTATTAAATTTAAAATGATAGTGAAGAAGTTGACAATAATACTATCCGCCCTGACCTGCCTAGTATTTCTGCACCTCAAATTAAACCAACAATAATTGATCAACAAAATGGAAGTTGCAACCCAAAGCAAGGCTTAATAGCGTATGCAAAGAAGATTCCTATAGAGGTAATTCTTAATTTTGTAATTCAATCTAATCTTATTTAGTTAACAGTATAGCAATAGCACTTCAGATGATTAGAATATAGAATCAACATCTGATACTAATTTTGGAAATACAGTTAATTAATCTGATTAATAGTTTAACTAGGCTTAAACAACAATCACTAAAGAGAAAACTAATTAAGTGATTAAAGAAGAGAATAATGCTACTAAAACAATGATTTTCTTGCAAAATTTTAAGGAATAAATGGAATTTTTTAAGGACTTCTCTGGCTTGTACTCAGGTGTCTGGCTAATCTCACTTACTGATGGTCAACAAGGAACTTAAAATCAAAATACTTCCTCATAAATTCATACACCAAATTATCCATTCTAGAGTCAACACTCTAATAGTGAATCTAGAACAGGCAAAGCCATCTTTTAGTTCACATTTTAGACTCAAGAATTCGTGTCAGAAATTTAAGAAATATAGAACTTGACAAAAACTGACTAAAACAACAAATCTACTTCATAAAATATTACTGATAGCATAAATAATTAAACTCAGAATATTGTGAATGAGGAAGTTAGAGATATAATATATAATGAACTTAGTTTCCCAAATGTGATTGGTTTGTTGAATTACAATGATTTTAGATAAAAATAAACTAGTATCGAGTTTGATCTTAATCCGATGACTCATGTATTTACAATTGACTCTAATATGGGGTAAGTTCAAGATTTCATTAAAATACATTTAATTTAAGAGAGTATTAAAATAATCTTTACAGACTGATTAAAATGGATGGAGTGAATGCTACAATAAAGAAAAGAGAAGAAATGAAAATTATTTAAGATTGTAAGATTAAAGACCATTATATATTTTAGCTTGCTTATTTGACGTGCTAATAAAGGCAAACTTTGAACAAATTAATGAACAGTAGAAATTAACTGACAAAACACTTGCCGAGATAGAAGACGAAGAAGATGAAGAGGAAAGTATTGACAGAAATAAAGTTTATAGAATAGATTTGGACTTAACTCTATCAAAGCAAAATTCCGAAGCTTGCTTCGCATATAAAATAGGATTTGAGCTTAAAAAATAACATACATAGGTAATTAAAATATTTTATTGAGTGATTGTTTTTCTAATAGCAATTGGTTGAGAAGGTTTCAAATTATACTAAAATGGTCATTAAAATCATATTTATTTTAAATTGTATTCTTTTCTTGTGACATCTGTGTGTATGATCCTTGTGTATGGAATTTTAGGTCAAATAAGAAGAACTATGAGTAATAACTAAGTTGCTAAAACTTTATCAGTCCCAATGCTAGGGTTCAGCGTGATATGGAATTTTTGCTATTTCTCTGTACATTTTACAATGGCACTCTCCCAAGAATATTTCCATTATATGTCACTTCCTGCATTTTGGTTCTTTATGATTAGTTTTGTATTTTAATTCAGGCTTATGATTATTTGTTGGAAAGCTTAATTGATACCTGAAAGTGTATAATATGATCCAGCTACATTAAGAAAAAGACTAATTTACCTATACACAAAATTTTGTAAGCTTAAATCTCGAAAAATAACTATTTATAGATTTTTTCTTGATAATAATTTTCTTATCAAAAGACATTATTATGAATATTCCCTACTTACTTGTAATATTCAATGGGTCACTTTGGGTACCTTAGATCTATAGATAATATAAAATGAAGTCAAAGTTTGGTCCAGAGGGATATTTAATCTACGGAATGTCAGCTGTCCATAGCATTTTACCTATATACTTAAACGGATGCCCTTACAATTTATTTGAAGCTGATCCAAATTACTACTTAGTATTAGCTTATGTAGGTTATATGGGCTTACAAATCTATATTTTGAAATAGCAATAGATTAGAAATCCAAGATTTTTCGTTCCTAAAGAATGGCGTAGAGATCCAGGTGCTTATAATTATTATGCTAAATTCCCAAGAACAAGTGGGGAGTCTTCATAAAACTCAGTATCAGATTAAGAAAGATTAGAGATAAATGGTGGAGAAGAGGAGTGCGTAATTTGCATGAACCCCTTGAGATTTGAAATTGATAAAGACAATAATTAGTTGCAAGTTGTTGGGGGAGGAGACGATGTGAGTAACTCTGATATCTAAAATTCAACTTCTATTCCTTAATACAAAAAGGCCAAAGAATACATGAAGACGCCTTGTAATCATAAATTTCATGTTCCATGCCTAAAATAATGGATGAATATTAGACTTGAATGTCCATGTTGTAGATAAGTCATTCCTCCTTTGGACGATGAAGATTGAGTATACCAATATATTAATTCTTTTTATTTCATTTCTTACTTTATATAAATGAAATCAAATAGCTATAATTACTTTTTACCGCAAAATAATAATGATTTAATTTCTTGCTTTAATGATTTTTGATTTGACTATTTGGTATGAAATTGCCTCGGAAACTATGTCTGTTGCTCAAATTGTTTTAAACGGCAACATCAGTTGTTCTATTTTAACTTTTGATATGACTTATAACTTACAGCCTTTAATTTAAAGGTCTTTATATTTATCTATTTAGATTAGATGATTACTCGTTCTATCTATCTATGCCTATATCTACTAAAGTTTCTGATGAGAATTATTAATTGCTAATTAATTAATACTGGTTGTTTTAATCTAATGAAGAAATAATATTCTGTTAATATAATAAAGGTGATTAAGGATCATCTTTAAGTATAAAATTAACTATGCTGTTTTTTCTTTATTCAGAGATAGGAATGATATCATTAATAATTTTTAATTCTGGATCATTGACATCATAAAAATTATTATCAGTAACAGGTTCTAAATTAAATTCCCTCATTTTTTCTAGCTTCTTTTAACCAGATAACTGCTAACCCTTTTTGCCTGAAGTTGATTGTCCAATTATTTCTTAAAGTCTTGGTTTTTTAGTTAAAGTCTGAGCATATTTATAATCATCTCTTGATATTAGGTCTTACATTTACCTTGTTGAAGCGCTTTTTGAGAGAGCTTTTTCATCTTTTTTTATTATCTTTTGTAAATCACTAATCGATAGCTTTAAGTAGTCTTATTTGTTCTTTGTTTCTTAAATTATTTCTTACATCTCTTTTTAATAAAATAAAATAAATACAAAAATTGAATATAAATATCTCTATGACCTATTTTGCTTATTTAGAATGTACATCGAAAAGATTTTTATGTAAACGAGTGAAATTTGCTTCGATTTTGGGTTTAAGCGATAATTCATTCAGGTTTTGGGGAAATGGGATATTTGAGTCTGTTAGTTAGTCTCTGTATTTAACACCAGCAGCTTGCATTATTCTTGATGAATTCATATTATTTAATGCCTTCCCATTATCTTGATAACTAGATTTAAAAAATCAATTCAATTTTTAATTTAATAAACAAATTTAAAGTAGAAATATTTGTGTTTAAATAACCAAGAGAAGTTTAATTTACTATAGTTTTATCTTTAAAATTATTAGATATACACTCTACTGCACTTTTGGGTCTTCCAGTTCTTGGCCTAATAAATCTTATAACAACCTTAGACTCTGGGATTCTTGCCTAATAATGAGATACAGGTCTAACTTTTGTAAAAATTCTCGCTGATTGCACTCTCTATAAAATTTAAGATTTATCCAGCTGAATTTTAGAATTAGTAAAAGATTTCGAATTATCTTTAGATGCTATTTAGGGGCAAGTACTGCCATACATAAGATCCCTTTGTGATTGAGATTGGCTTTAAAAATAGGGATTTAGATTTGAGCTATTGTAACTATTTATATTCATTTTATTTTATTTATCAATTAATTTAGATATTTGTAGAATTAAAGAAATAATATTGTACTAATTTAAATTCAAAACTGAATTTATTACATGAGTCAAAGAATTCATTTTAAAGAGAGAAATCTTTTTTCTTTATAAATAGATAATAACTTCATTTTGTGTTAAATTTGATGTATTTTTTCATAAATTTGCATTTATTAATAATGAACTTTTCATATCTTAAGATAAGTATTTTATGCACTTCCCACATTTATTTAATGCTATATTTGTCTTATATTGTCATAATTACTTAATATTTTGTAGGCTGTTAAGTGGATTTCTAAATGATAACTTCTGCTCCAACTCATCTTCGTCAATTTTAGCCATCGCTGAAATTGAGAACTGTGCAGTAGACTCTGGTATTAAATTATTTTCAATGTTATTTCTCATATCTCTTTTACCTGAACTGTTTTAGCAACTATGAGAATGATAAAGCTACTTTTTCAGAAATTTCAAGTTGTTTACTAATTATTAAACTTCCTGCTTTTGCTAAACATTCTGTTCTTACTCTTCAACCTTCATAATTAATCTCTAATATTTTTCTGTCTCTTATTAAAGATAAGCTTTAACCTAAGAAATTGAACCTCCGTTTTCTTAAATTAAAAGATCTATGAGGCTTTCTTCTTCTGTATTCATAATGCTGCGATCATTATCAATTATTTTCATACCTAAACTTGAGTTTCTTAAATCCTGAGAGATATTTTTGTAGCCACTCTTAATGTAGCTATTCAAGTAAACTTAGCTGACTTCCTTTAATGCTGAGTTGTTTTGAGAGTCATAGCTTGACCTCGTCTAAAATTAAGAATTTCTTCCACCATTTGAGTTTTAATTGTAAGCATCAGATTAGAAACTATTTTGCATTATGACTGGCACATCTACACTTTGTTGAACTCCTCTAGAGAGCTTTGACTAAAGTACTTTTGATAGATTTTTCCTTACTTATATTAATTTTTGATTCTCTTTCTCAATTTAAGCTGTTGAATTTTAAGGATTTAAATTAGTATAGATGTTTTCATTATTAAACAAGTCAACTGACTAGTTTTACTATTCTAATTTCTATTGATATAGGGATTTATATTGCTGTTTCTTTGTGTTTTTATTATTGCTAGAAGCTTTTAGGTTATGTTTCTAAATAAATTTACAAGAGTTTGAAACAGAAGTAAAACTTTTGTTTTATGCAGAGGATGACCTTTCTCTCTTTAACATTTTCGTCTGTTTTTATGGGGTTTTAAAACTTATTATCTAGCCGTTATCTCTGCTTAAACTCGTATCTTAACCGTTTTCTAACTAGTAATTGTAGTGCGAATCTAAGTTTTTTTGGGATGAATCTTGATTTAATTTTAAATGGGCTTTTCTTTACATAATTTACTCTTTTAGACTTGGAGTATTTGAAGATGTTACTGTCTGTGGTCTATCGTGCATTAAACTCTAATAGTCATCTTTTTGTATTAAATATTTTGGTTTTTAAGCATTCAGCTAATCTTTATAATTTAAATTTTCATCTGTTCGTAAATAAGCAAGTCTAGAGAGTAAATCCTTTATTCTCTTGATCATTGAATCACTCATAACGTTAAACTCAAGATTAATATTCTCGATTAAAGTATTATTGCAGTATTGCTTGTTGCAAATAGGTTGTAATTAATTAATTATGAATTAGCTGGTTTTGAATCCTAAACCATTTTAAGCTAAGTTTAACTCTGAGATATTTGTAACAAACAGACAAGCATCAATCAGTTAAATTGCCAATTTATCACCAACTCTACAATTTTGAAGATTTAAAGACTTCAAAGAGAGTGTTCTTCCTTATGTTTGTATCTGAGATATCAAATTACTTAACAGTTACTGAGTTAGGTTGTTAGATGATAGGTTAAGACTTCTCAAGCCAATTAATGGCAGAATTTTTATCAAAGATTTTATAGATTTATCTGTAACTCCTGTTTTTTCAATGCTATATTAACAAAAATGAGATGCTAAAACATCAAAATACAATTGACTTTACAAGTTTAAGTAAATAATGGGAAAATATCTTATGTATCATAACTTACTTGATTTCTTTGATGACTGGATTATCAAAAATGGCTTTACACTCACTGCTAATGAGATCTAAGGACTTCTTTTCAATATACTGTATAAGGTTTTACAGGCATGAGTCTTTGAAGAAGGAATTGTATGAAACATTAAGAATTGCCAGTCTGCAATTGCTCATAGTAAGCGCTTGAATCAATGTATCAAAATTTCTTTCGTTAATGCTTTTACCACTCAGATTCAATTTTAACTCTAAACTTAAAATTAATGGTTGAATAAAAACAGTAATTTTTCATTACCATGATCCTAACATTGAGATTTGATGCTCTGATAGAAATTTTAAACAACAGATTGTAGAGGGTGCTCTCCAAAATTCTCACATAGTTAATTATAAATAGCCAAAAATTGTATTTATTATGATCGTTGATTGAAACACCATTTACACTAACACTTGTATATTGAGTAATTAGCATTAGATGTGTAAGGATTCTGTTTCTAGAGCTATGGAGAAACTTCCTAAATGGTCATGTTATCCTCATTGTTGTTCTTGAACATCACTCTTTTTTGTCATCAAAAAAATTATTCAATAAAATAAGATTAATGCTCCTCATTAAAAATAATTTAATTAAAATAATGTTTAACAATTTAAATTTGTGCTGAAAACTAATTGATAGAAGAGGATGAATTTGAGTTGAACAAGTGAATAGATTGTTAAGAGTGATTATTTTTCATCATTTTAGTAATATTGCTTTAATTTACAAATATTTAGTCGTTTATTTACTCAAAATAATATTTTAATGAAATTATTTATATTTTATACGAATTAAACTGTCAAAAAATTAAATAAAATCTAATGTTCAATCTTCTTTTGTTTATTCTTATATCTCCTCTTGTGTTTTTGATGTCTCATACCTCTTTAAAATTTTATAAACTGGTTTTCTTTTGAAATTTTTCTCAAATTCTTTGCCTGATTTGACTATTCTTTGCAGGTACTCGCTGAGCACCTTCTATTTCTCAGTGTTTCCTTATAAATAATGCAATTGCTGTTCCTGGGTAGGCTAAATAAAAAGTAATATTTAAATTATGAAATTGCTATTTATACTCATTAGATGACATCTTTTCTTTTTAGTCATTAGTATTCTAAATTTACTGCTAAATGTAGTTATTTTTCATAAGCATACGCATTTAAACCATCATAATAATCTTTTTATTAAATAAATTTTCTTCAGTAAATATATGATATTTATAATTCCTCACATAGTTTCCCCTCAATATTTATATAATAATTTTACTTTTAATATTTAATTGGTGGTTATATTCTATTTTTGTTTTAAGAATCATTTAAATATTTTAGGTTTTAGGTTGATGAAGTATGATTCATAGACTAGTTATTGTAATTTTAATGCTTGCTAACATATTAATTAGTGTGATTTGCATATTTCTATCTTAAGTTTGTGTTTTATGAACTCGAGAAGCCACTTCTCTTACTTACCTCCAAATCCAACGCATCAGTATTATTTTATTCTTATAAAGGTTCTTATTAAACAGTAGTAGTTTCTGAAAGAATTTAGTTTTAAGTTGTCAGTCTTTGAGCTGATTGAGATCTAGCTAAGTTAGATTTTGAGTTTAAATAAGCAGAAATTGGTCTTTTACGTTTTGGCAAAGGAAAACTTTCAGCTTAGTAACTTTAAAATTTGGTTTATTACAATTTTCTCTGCTCTTATTAATGAGGTTAGTTTAAGTGTTATCTTTCTTAAGATTCTAATCCTGATTGAGTCAAGTTAATTGGGTATTGATAGAAGAAGGGTAATTGATACTGCCTAGACTTAGAATTTTACTCTCTATAAGTCGATGATTAGTTGGCATATTAAAGCAATTCTCTTTAAGAATTTTAACTTTAAAGATCCTAATTTGTGGACTATATTCTATGTGAATTCAAATATTAACGATAAAACTGAACGTTTTAGTCCCCTAAATATTAAGTTGAGGCATATGATTATTCCATAGTCTTGCCAAATTGACTATTAATATTGAGTTAGTTTATGTTTAAGTTAGCAATTTACATTATTTCGTTAGATTATTAATAGCTTTAAACTATTTTTCGAGAGTCAGTACTGCTAACTGCTACTTCTTATTTTTACTAATTTGAGCTTTTAGTAAAGTTTTAGTATTATGCTATTTAAGGAGTCTCAGGACTCTGAAAATTATTCTACTCACTTGGAGTTTAATTACTCTCAAGATTACTTTCAGATTGAGAAGTTTGCTTTTTTATGCTCAAAAATGCATGATGTGAATCAAATATGCTTATACTTTTCGGCGATGTCTTTTCATCTTTGCTTATTAAAGTGTCTATTTTAGTTGGAATTAGCTTTTAATGATTGAGGAGATATTTTATACTTTGAGATTTTTCATTCAAATATTTCGCTTCTGCAATCAGTTCTGATAATATGTGATGATTCTGAGTTTTCCTATTTTGCTAACTTACTTTCTTGCTATTTATATTGAATATATCTTATATTAGATTTAAATATAAAAGTATTAAAATATGATACAAATCAATGCATTTTATAATTTAGTAATTTAAATAACTATAATTTATAATAATTCTTGAATATAAAATGAGTTAAGAAAAACAAAGATCTCAATTATAAAAGCGCTTATCTTAGAATAATTTCTCTTCTCTCAATCTCTACAATCTGCCAAACTTAAACATAGATGAAAACTTGAAGAATTCCTTTAAAAGGAAAGTAATCCGTAAAATTTAGAATAAGTTTTCCACCGAAAAAGTTATGATGATGTTAGACAAGGAAAAACTTGAGGCACTAGAGGAGGAATTTGCAGAACATCCTGAAGGCTTAGAACTCGAAAATTTCGTCTGGTTAATGAAGAGTGCTATGTAGCATACTCCTGAAGAAGAGTATGATTTAGTGCATGGACTTTGCAAGCTTTTCAATAATTAATTTAAACTAGATCTATTATTCTGGTGATTTACTTGATTTTCAAATTAAATTTGAATATCAATGAGATAGATATAAATGGAGATTAGCATATGGAATGGAAAGAATTCACCTAGTATATAATTGATGCAGTTATGTAAAATTAAGTTGCCCTAGAGAATTAAAAAGATAATGAAAAAGAAGCCAAACATTTAGAGCAACTTCAAACTGGTGAAGAGAATAGAGAGTTGACTGAAGTTTAAAGGCTTTAATAGAAAATTGATTTATTAGAATAAGCAGAGAGTTTTAAACTTCCTAGATTTTACATATCAAAATAGCTTGATAAAGCAGTGCACTTAGGACACATACAAAAAGCTATATTTTGCTAGAGATTTGACATGATCCTAACAATGGAGAATATGTAAAAAGAACTTAAGTTATACTCAACTGATTGTAAACTTAAAATTAAATTGGAGCCATAATTTAAGAGAGAAGCGTTCATTTTGAGTTGTGCTTATGACGATGAGAAAGGAGTTTTTGGTTGTGTAGCTAGTGATTCATGCATGTATTTTTGGGAGAGTCAGCTTTCTCAATTGAATGTAAAATTCTTGAAATCACTTAATGCACCTTGCATTTAAACTATGATGTTTTTGAATTTTATTTAAACAGGGATATGGTTCTTGCCAAAACACAAAACATGGGTGACAGCAGGTAAAGATAATGTAATAAGAGAATGGGATATTTGGAAGGGAAGTACAGCAGATTGTCTTTTGGTCTCATTTGAAGATCATAAAAAAGATATTATGGACGTTTGTGAAATTCATAGTCCTCTTGCTATAGCAACTGCAAGTTTTGACAAAACAATTAGAATCTTTAATTTATAAGAAAAAATAGCTATTGGTGTTTTGAAAGAGCATAAGAAGGGTGTAAGATCCTTAAATTATACTCCTTATCACGGAGGTAATATTTTATCAGTTGGCCATGAAAATTATATAAATGTTTGGAGTCCTGAAGGATCAATCAACCGCAGCCATATAGGCAAGCTTGAAGGCCACAATGCACCAGTAGTTAGTGCAAAGTTTATTAATTAAACTCCCTTTTGTGTGAGTGTTGATGAGAAAATGAATGTTAGAATCTGGGATATTAGAACTCTACAATGTCAATAGATAATTTCCTATGAAAGTAAATCAAAGCTACCAGTTCAAGGATTTTTTTATTTTACCTTATTAAGGTCTCTTGATTCTTCCATAAACAAGAAAATTTGCAGTTCTTTCAAAGAGATTTATTTTCTATGACACAATAAGTAATGACGATAATAACATTTAATCATCGGGAAACGGAGGCTCTACATCAAATTAATCATCATAAATCCCAAATTCTCAAGGTAAAAATGGTTAATCCCTAGAAAATGCAGCTGCACAAATTGCATAAATTATCAAGTAAACTTAGTAAAATCCTTAACATGAGAATCTATTTGCTATAGATACAAGATTTAATGAATACTATCGTAGTTTTGTAGTAATTACTAAAAATGAAATAAGAACGTATGATGGCTTAACTGGTAAATTAATTAAAGTATTTTCTGAAGTTATTGATAAACGCACAAATGCGGAATTGTCTGCTTTTTGTCTTGATAATAGACATAGAAAATGCTATCTTGGAGATACTGCAGGTTCGATTAGAGTATTTAATGTAAGCAATGGAGTATTTATAAAGCATGTCAATCACGAAGATGATAATGAACTAAGACATAAACGCAACCAATTACTTAAGAAAGATAAAGCTAAGGAAATATCAAATTTAGAGTTTGTAAATTTCAACGAAAACTTAATGCTACTCAGCACGACTTGGGACTCAAAGTTAAAAGTGTTTGATGAAGAAGATCCAGATGAAACTTTCATGTTGAGAAAATCAACAGGAGGTCATTTTAAAGATGATATTTCAGCTTTAGCTTTTAACGATCATTTGAGTTTAATAGCAACAGGGAGTAGGTCTGGAATAATCTGCATTTGGGATTTTGAGACCAATAAACTTGAAGGTATTTGTTTAGGTTAGAAAAGAGCTGTAACTTCTCTCAGTTTTATGAAAGAGTATCCTCTTTTAGTGAGCGCAGGTTAATGTGGTATAGTCTGTATTTGGGGGATTAGACCATGTCCTTATGAAGTTAGAAATGTATGCCTTGGTAGATTTATTAATCTTGCTTGGGATGGAGAAAGCTTTACGAATATAGGTATCACTTCAATATTTGTTAAGATTATTGAAAATTCTAATAATGATAAGGAAATTCATAGTCCTCCTTAAAAATATAGTAGAACTAGTACTGTAATTAATACAAAATAGGAAGATGATTTAGATGAACTATAGAAAAAATGTGAGGCACAATTTATTTAAGAAGCTTATGAGACAGAATTTGATATATGTAAACTAATATTATATACCACAATATTTAAATGAAAAAACTTTTTGTACATTTAACAATGAAATGATTGAAATGTATGAAACAGAATTTAATAAAGTAAAAGAAGACAATGATCAAGATGAGGGAATATTTTTCAATAAATCATTTAATAATCATTTCAAGCAATTCTAACCACCAAAATTTTAACCAGATAGGCCAAAATGTTTTCTCATTTTTGGAGATGAAAAAGGTTTCATAAAGTAATGGGATATCTCAGTATTTCTTCATAACCACTCAAATAATATAACAAGTAGTCCACCTTACTTAACAAAAGTGCCTTCTATGACTGATAAATTATCTTACAATGCAAAAAGGAAATAGAAAATAGATGCAAGTAATATTGCTCCATCCCATTTACAAACAGCTAAAGAACAGAAACTTCCACCGATTTTAGATGCAAAATAATGCATATAGATTAAGGAATATAAGGGACATAAGTTAAATATCAACTCAGTCAAAGAAATTCAATGTGCTCCCTATGGGTTTATGACAACAAGCATGGATAAACATGTAAAAATATGGTCACTTTTTGGTAAACTTTGGGGAGATATTTACTTAATCAAAGAAAATTATGACAAAAACTGGTGCTTCCCATTTAATTGGAAATCCATTAGAAATAATGAGGTCGAATAAGCTAAGAAAGTATTAAGTTCTATTCGTGATTTATAGGTCAAAAGTAATTTTATAGAAGAGAGTTAATAAAAACCATTTGAGGAAGTTGAAGAAGTTGTCGAATTCGATGATGAACTTGAGTAAGTGTTAAGAGAAAGGGGAAGGGAAGTTTCTATCCTCTAAAATCAAAATTTATTTATTTGTCAAAAAAAAGACAAGAAAAATGTTAATCACTTCTTCAATTTACATCCCCCTGTATTAAAAAATTTATTTCATATTTTATAATATCAAATTAGAACTATATCTTCACTTATTTACATTTATAGATTATAAAAACTAAACCTTTTAAGTTATAATTAATGAGATTTCATAAAATATTCGAATTTTTATAAAGATAAAAGAGTCAATGGAGGTTTAATAAGTAAAATTTGTTCATAGATTGTGATATGTAAATTCCAAATTAATTAAAGTTACATATTTTTATGTGTGGGGACAGGAAACTTCCCTCTTTAGTGAATATATGAAAGGAGGTGCAGGGAACTCCCCCATGAGAATAGTAGAGAAAACTTTTAATGTCTAAAATGCTATAAAATAAGCAACAGTAAGATGATGATTAAAGAGAAAATGGCTATTTTAGTAAAAGAAATATCGTTTAATAGTAGTAGCAATAAAAAACTAAATAAAATTAGAATCAAGGAATGAGTGTTGAAGCAGTTCCATAGTATTATGTGACAGCCACTCATCCTTTAATTGCCAAGGATTTTGGCTAAACAGAAGATTATAAAAGGAAAATAAAGCGAATGTGTGAAGGACCAGCTAAGTTTTACACTGGCTTTGTGTTTGACCTTGAATAAGATCTACTTACTCTAGAAGCAAGACAAAAAGAAATGAATGCTCACAAAAGAAAAAATGTAAAGAGTATGACGATGCATAAGGCATCAATGTCTTCAAATAAAATAAGCTTTACCTCCCGAGGGGGCGGACAATAAGCTATGCCAAATGCTAAATTGAGTCTGATTAGTGTACAGGATGCTAGCAGCAACAACAATTAGTAAGTAACATTCACCTCCAATCAGGAAAGAGATAAATATTCAGAAAAAGAATCGGCCTCACTTAGTCTCAAGTAGAGACAAATTAGAGAAGAAGAATAAAACGATGCAGTGGCTTCAAGCAAGTACTAGTCAGTAGCAGAAAATCTAAAGAATAAATATTTAGAACCATTGGAAAAATTTAAAAATTATAAAGATCCCGCTCTATTAATGTTATAACAAAAGTAAATAACTATAATTGATTAAGACTCAGGATAGAAAGGCGATAATTAAAATAATGGGTGGTTAACACAGAGAATCACAATATAAAATTAAAAATAAGTAACTAAATAAATATCAATCCAATTTTTAATGCTAAATTAATAAATTATCAATAAAAAAAAAATTCGAATATATTTACTAGTTAACTAATTAAAAATTTATTAATACTTTTTTAAGTTATCAGTTAGTTGTTATGGATATTAAAAATGGTTAATTTATTTTTGTTGGATATTATTTAATATTTATTAAGAATAGAGAGAAGGAAAAGTCAATTGCTAAATGGTAAATAACCATATAACCAATCAACAGATAGTAAAGCAGGTGGATAAATGTAGAAATAACTTTCATTAAAAAATCTTAAGAGTTTGAACTATGATAAGCAAAGTACGACAACTTAGATACCTTAATATGCAATGAAAGCTTCTAAACAGTTATCTCGAATATAGTACCAGCAGTAATAAGCTCAAACATCAGTAAATAGTCCTAACTAGCAAAAGACAAGTAATTATGGATAAGATTAGATGTAATAAGATACTGGATTATTGTAAACACAAAGGTATTCATCTGCTATAACTCACTCAAATACATTATAATAAGATTGTATTTTTCATTCAATATGTGAAATGAAAAATTAGTATTTTCGTTATTGTTAATTTTTTATAGTCAATAACTAGCGTAATTTGATTCATAATTAGATTTAAACTTAAAAATTAAAAATATAAAGACCATCATCTTTTATTGAAATAAATTTTTATTTTTCTAAAGAAAGAAATGAGTTTTTCTTTAAAATTCTATCAGTAATTTATTATTAATCAGATTTAATTGTAAATTTAGATTAATCATTATTCGATGTTAATTATGCCTTAAAAAATTGTTAATTATTTAAATTTGGTTTTAATTTATTAAATTATATTTACACATTGAGTGGTTTTAATACTTAAAGAACGATTGGTCACCCAGATAACATCTTTGAAAATAATAAATATCCTCGAATTTTACAAAGAAATATTTCTAAGTCAAAATATTCACAAAATTAATTCAATTATTTGAAAAAATTTCAATTTTTCTAAGACAAAATAAAGAATTAGAATTGAAAAAATTTTCTTAAAAAAAATTAAAAATAAAATTATAATATAAAAATATCATTATTTTTTTGAAAAAAAAATTAAATTGTAGAATTTCATAATTTCTTAAATCCCAATTTTTTATCTTATTTGTTTATAAACATTAAAGATTAAATTTATAAAATATAAAATTTAGCAAATGCAATATAGACACTTACTATAAATAGAAATAAATAAATCGTTATTTATAATGAAATTACTAAGTTTATTCAAATTTATAATATTATTTAAGTTATTAATTTTCATAATTATTTAAAATTGTCAAAATTCATAAATTTTATTCAGTAATTTTAGTTTCTCAAAAATTAATACCATTTACATTTTCACACTTAAAAAAATAATTTTAAATTTATAGATTATATGTGGTTTAATGCTTAAAGTACATCTTTGCTGCAATAAATAGTGTAAAATAAATAAAATTCATCACAAAGAAGATTAATTATTGGATTTGAAGCGAATAAAAATACAAATGGAAATTTCCTGAGAAAATTAGATCGAATGATATCTGTGAGTTCAAGGCCCAAAAGCAGAGTTTCCTCGCATGTTGAGGATATCAAATACGCTCCAGGTGAAGGTCTATTTATAAAACAATTACATTTCACTTTAATTATACAATTATTTTCGATCTAAATAAGGTTATAATTTATTACATTAAATAAGGCATAAAGTAAATGGCTAAAGCTGTATCTGCACTGAACGATAAAAAATACTCAGAAGTGAATCCATTTAGCTCAACCTAGGCAATCAAACCCCAAAACCCTTTCAGTAGTTTGATTGAGTTTTTGATTGATAAAAGTAGACTATTAGTGCATACTTTATTAGGGTTTTAATAGGGTTTATGTAGGGGTTTAATGTTTAAATATTAGTAATTTAAGTTAGAATATGCGAGGTTTGGGCTCAGTTTATGACAATGTGTATATAGATTTATTGTTTAAGTTGCGTTATGGTTGCGATGAATATAATGATCAACTTAAACCTATTCTAAATTACACATCTATAGCAAGGCTACTTCATAAATCTCCTGCAACTGTCAGATCTCACTGTCTATTAGCATTGAATTTAAAGAGATAGCAGCTTAATTCTAAGCTAAAAGACCTCTTAAATTTTAACAGCATCATATCGATTATTTTTTATCTTATTAATGATAAGACTCTTTAATACTGGGCTCACTTCTCTCTGGCCTAGAGAGCTGTGATGTTTCATCGTCAATTTCTTGAGCTTCATATCTCTGCTTAATCGATAACTAACATATATAAATAGAACGGAATATCTTACAAGACAGTCAATCGCATTAAGAGAGTGATTGATTTTAATGTTCCATTTTATAAGGATAATTTAAAATATATATTCGATTAAATGCAGAGGGCTATTACTAATATCATTAAGTTCATACACGCTGATGAGGCAGTATTCACGTTTAATACCTTCATATCAAGGTCTTGGTATAAAAGATATAGCAATATTGAATTATATGACTAAAAGGTCAAGGTGTAAACTCATGCTATTCTCGGTGGAATAAGTGAAGATAGTGGCCTCGAGACTTATGTTATCCACCTTGCTCAATAAAGACTGAATAATATATTAAATTTTTGCAATAACTCAGAGATAAGTAC
>ARYC01005600.1:0-19961 GCA_000711775.1 Oxytricha trifallax | reverse complement strand
CTGAGCTTTTAATAAAGTCTACTGTATCGATAGGTAGGTCATGCATCAAGTAGTATAGCAGCAGTTTCTTTAATGACCTTTTAATATTCCCCAGTAAAACTCAATTCCATTAAACTATGGACTGTAAGGTACGTTGAACACTGGCGTTATTCTAAATTGTTCATAACTCTTCCTTGTTTCTTTGGTCTTATGAACATAAAGATTATCAACGAATAGTATAATCTCTTATTCAGGGTACTTCTCTCTCAGCTGTTCTAAGAACTTTATAAACTACTCTGTCTTAATAGAGCGAGGATGAATAAGATAAGTTTCTAAACCAGTATCCTCGCTAATTCCTCCAAGAATAGCCATTGTTTATACCTTGACTTTCTAGTCATATACTTCTATGTTGCTATGCCTCTAATACCAAGACTTCTAGATGAAAGTGTTGAATGTAAACACAGCCTCGTCAGCATGGATAAACTTAATATTATTCAATTAGGCTCTCTGCATTTAATTATAAATATAATTTAAGTTGTTGTTGTAAAATGGCAGAGTGAAATCAATAACTCTCTTGATACGATTTACACCTTTGTAGGAGATACCGTTTCGTTTATAAATATTTGCAACAGACTTTTCAGAGATCTTCAACTCAGGGAACTGGAGATGAAACATAATAGCTCGTTAGCGAGAGAGAAGTGAGCCCAATACTTCAAAGTTTTTTCATTAATAAGATAGTCAATATGCTTCTATAGAAACTTAGATTTCCTCTTAGGCTAAGAATTCAGCTATTATTGCTTTAATTACAACAGCTTTCAAGCAGTGAGAACGAACAGTTGAGGGACTACGCTTTAAGAGCAGTGCAATAATAGACTTATAGTTCAGTACTGGTTTGAGTTATTCACTATACATATCGCATCCATAACGCAGTTTAAACACTAAATCTATATACTCTTCATCATAAATAGACCACCCCAAAAGCTTGTAATTTTAGTCTCGCATTTAATTAATAACCCCAACCCCTAACAAATTCCCTACAAATCAAAGCACTTATAAACCTCATTAAGGGGTTTTGGGGTTTTGAATACACTACCAATCAAGACAGATTGGAGTCTACCCCAGAACCCTTTAGAGAAAATAACATTCAGGTTTATAACTCAAACTAATATGAAATAGATGGAGGGTATTAAAATGATGGTAGTTTGTATCAAAGCTATCAGTAGCATTATTAAAAGCTGGGACTGTCAAATAGTGCCATCAAGCACCTTAATTTAAACGTAAAATTGATTGATTATTATCATAATTTATAGGGTTAAGTACATCATTATGACTCAGTTTAAACAGTGCTAAATAATCAAGGAGGCTTGTCCATCCCCAATGATCTAAATTTCAACAAACACCCTGTTTTTCAAACCAAAAGTCACCAATTAAGCTACAACTTGTTAGAAAAAGAAAACAATCCACCATAAATACAAAATTCAAGCAATAATTTAGGGACTCGTTTGCATTATGACATACCATCCACATATAATCAAAACACGGCAGCACATTTTATAAAAGAGACTTAATAGTAACCTTTAACGTCTCACCAAATTCATAGCCAACCATCGAGCTAAATTACAGAACAGCTTTAAAACATAACAACTCTGATTAAATTAATGTAAAAGTAAGCTGATGAATAGGATTAAATGACTCTCAAGACCAGAGAAGAATAGAGGGATTAAACTCGAAGAATAGATAAAATAGAAAGAGATCTCATGTCACATATGATAAATTAGGGTAGCAACAGCAATCAGAATGTCAAAGGAAATATTAATAGTAGTTTAGGTGCATAGGTTTCTGGGGTTGCAGTTTTAAATGAATAGTATAATCTATGTAAGCTTAGAATTCTTAAGAATAAATCTTAAAGTTTATTTATATAGCAAATCAAGGGGAAGCAAAGATGTTTATCCTTGAATAGAAGTTGAACACTCTTGTAGATTAAAATAAGACAGATTAGTACAAAATTCAGTTTATAGATGATATAAAGAAGTAATTGGGTAAGTCTTAGAAATTTATTTTACACAAATATTCTAGAGAATTAAATCAAGGATTAAAGCCAAAACCTAAAAAGAGAGATACAAAATTTAGAGTTGAAATTGTCACTCTTTGATAAGGAAAATCTTGAAAAAGATAAGTAAAGATTCAATCAAATCTAACAACGTTTAAATACTTGGGTTGATTAAGTTGAATTGAAAATAAATGATGTTGAGAGAAAATTTTCGTCTGGCTTTGGAAATTAGCATAAAGTATAAACTTAAATGGGTCAATTTAACCAGAGTCATCATGACTCTCAAATTCCAACTCATTAAGCTATTGGCAGATCACAAGAAAAGAATAGTCATTAATATGAGTCAGTGTATAGATCAAATGTATCAGCTACTAAAACTGGTATAGTATCAGGTCAACATATAATTTCACAAAAGAAATACATACCACTAAGATCCAGAGGTTCTAGTGAAGAGAAATCTCATCATTAGATGCAAAGAAGCCAGTCTCTGAAATCTACCATACTATTAAACGATGAAAATTCTTACAGATAACGTAGGGAACTAAACAAAGCACCTTTTGTTAATACCGAGTCAACCCTAGAGACTTAACACCTAGACTTCAGAAGTCTTTCTACTGAAAGAGCTCATAAAAACGATAATAAAAGAGGAGATTATATGTAAAAACGATATCACTCTAGAAGTTTCAATCAAAATAGATCTGCAAATCATAATTAGGATGTTATGAAGTACAATAGTAGAGATAAAAGGGCGATTAAGTTTTAGAATAATGAAAAGTAATTGGACTAGGAATAGGATTATTAAGAATCTAAGATTTTAAGTTAAATATAGTATATAAATTCATAAATCTGTAACAAGTAAGGATATACAAGAAGAGTACCAAAGAGTTAAGTAAGAACTCAGGAGAGATGCTTAGAAAATATACAAAACTTAAGACTAAATAAGGAAATAAATTAAAGCAAGAAATTCAAGTGGCAAGTCAACATCTAAAAATTCCTCCATGCCTCTAAGAAATTTCTAATCCACCAGCAAATTTAATTAATAACCAATATTTCAATAAAAGTAGTATTATTTTTATATTTTAGATTAATATCATTTAATTTAATAATGAAGATCTTTCTAAAACCAGAAAAGAATCATTATAAAAGCAAAAATATAACAGCCAATCTCGTGATTAATGCTCTAGAGAAAGAAGATTGAAACACGAAGAATATGAAAACAAATTCAGAAATTACTATAATGATCAGGATATAAGTTCATCTTATTTCTTATTAGAATTAAAACGACTTTTTTATTAGGACTACTGAAAATAAACATTGTGATTTTATATATGAATTACTATGTAAACTAAATATTTTCTATATCTCAACCAACTGAAGCAGTTTTGTCTGATGACGATTAGCACTTTTAAAGCAACCTTGATATGAAACTTCAACCTTAAAATCACAATTAAAGAAAACATTAAAAAGATGTAATTTCTAAAAATACAGGTATAATTCAGTCAAATGAAGCTACCAAGAGACATGTATATAATTACCAAAACAAAAGCAGTGGTAAAAAGGAAATTAAGCAAAAAATGTCTGCTAAAAGATAGCAAAGTCTGTAGAGACTATAAAAGTTGACAAACTTTATCAATCAATTTTTGTACTTTTCAAATGAAAAGAATATAGTAAATTTAAACTAATTTTTTAAATTAATAACTTGAATAGTGTAAAGGCCAAAGCTGAATTATTGAGAGAATTTGCTAATATTAGTGGACCAGTTGACCCTAAGAAATTGATTTAAAACAGCGAAAATCATAATCAATCATAGAGGAAAGGAGTGAAGAACAGCACTTCTGTTTTACATACTGAAAATTCACCAGACAATTATTGCAAAAAGTAATTTATTTAGCATTAATTTTATGATTATAAACTTTAATCTAATCTACAATCAGTATAATTTTAGTAATCTACAAAGTTTAATTTAATTGAAAGCTTGATTTAATAATTATATTAAAGAATATTCAAGAGAAAACAAAAGAACAAAGGATAAAATTAGAGCAAAAAATATGAGCGCTGCACTTTTCACATCGCAAAATCACAAATCTTCAACTAGACCTTCAAAATGAGAAGTCGAAATTTTTAGAAATAAAATTTGCTAATTTAACTTTTTCTTTTTTATTTCTTAAATTTAAGTTACATCGTAAAAATTGAATTTAATTTTTAGCAGGTAAATTTATATCATATAAATTTCTAGAAACTTATAGATTAAAAACCCTGAATAAATTTATATCAATTTATAAATTAAGTTTTCAAGTTCTAATTATTATTGTATTTTAATTAATATTTATATCAATTATTTCAATTAAAAAACTTATAGATTAAACATTTCATCATGTTTCTTTCACTTATAAATAATTAATTTGAAAAATAATGATAAATAAATTCTATTTTTAAAAATAATTTCAATTATAGAATGCATTTTTAATTATTATTTCTCTCTAATTGTATTGATTTATCTATTGATTAATATATTTATAAGAATAAGTTTTATGATGGAAGCAGGATCAAACCTCACAGCCACAAATACTCCCTCCTCTCATTCGGTATTTTAGAAGTAACAACCACAGACTTTAAAAGGGAGGTAGCACCGACAGTCGTTGCTAAATTTACATGAATTGTTCAAGAAAAACGACGACGAGGTGCATTTGTTGTTTCCGAAGGATATCACGTAATTCAGGAAAAATAAAATTGCATCTATTGCAATTAAAATCAAGAAGAGATTCTCGCTTGATTCTTAATTTAAATCATATAGAACATCAAGTTTTAGTCAAAATATTTGCTGAAAAATTGTTTGATTTGAAAAGATAGGTAAATTAGAGATATTAGAAAGTTAATGTATATTTATAAGATTCTGGTTTAGAAGAATAGAACTATATTGAAAGCGTTTAAATAAATAACAAATCATCTCGAACTTAATTACCGAGAGATTTACTTGAACTCAAAAAATGCAATACTAATATTCTTAAATTTACAATTTATTAGAGTCTTGGCAAAGCTGCACTTTTTCATTTTGAGTTTATGAATAATAATTTATTAATACCGACCACTAAACAATTAAAACATAGACCTAGTAAAACTATAATATAAATAATCACATGAATTTACAGACAAGCAGAGGGGATTTCATCTATCTCTAAGATCCATATTCCTCAGTTAATGAGGGAAATTGTGCTGATGCTGAAAATACAAAAAACATAGATCTCGAATTCAATAATTTGTAGAAGTAACAGGAGAATAATATTCAAAATAATAATACTAATACTGTCAATATGCTAGCTACTTAGAGAGTTTTAATTTTTTAATAATATATAAATTGAACTATGTCAAATACTTCATAAATACTTGAATAATTTCTTTTTTAAATAGATATTTATGTTAAATTTAAGAGGAAATTTTGCGCACTTTAATGAGAAAAGAATCCATCGATTATCTCGTTTTAAAATATGAAATAAAAAAACTAAGTAATTTTTATTTCAATATAATTAGATCTCAAGAAAAGATGCCTCAATTGAAAGAAACTCTAAATCAAGCTGTAGCTTCTATGATTTAAGGTAATCCCAGCAAGATATTGCCAAAAGTTAATAGTCTAAGATACCTAACAAATAATAGTGTGTCTGTAGACACTTCACCCATATTTATTAAGAAACAGAAACATATCTATTTTCTTCTTAATTTTGCATAAGTAAAATTTAAAAGCTAAAATTATTTAAAAATAGAAAGTTAATAAGATTCTTAAAAGTTAAATATTGAATGAGTAAGTTAATTAACAAAACTTGGACTAAATCAAAAGTTATATGATTGGTTGAAATTTGGAAGGGCACTGTAAATAATTTTGTATTTTTGTAACGTATTTAATTGAATACGATAACGTCAGCGACTTGCTTTAGATTTGCATAATTACTAAGGCTTTATTTTGACATAATTTAACCGGCCTTCACATTTTGAAGTTATTCGTTAGTTTTTAATATTAATATTGGAAGGTTGCTAAACTTTTAAAAAAGTGCAACATTAGCAATGAATTTTACAATTTTATAAACTAACTAATGATAGGTTTATAATTCAATTAAGGAGATAATCATCAGAAGATCTAAATAGCTTAAAATATTTTTCATAATTATCATTAAACTATTTTTAAATTGCTCAATGGAGAACATTCAAGAGAAGATTGAGCATTTCCAAAAAAATGAGTTCAAAAGTGATATGAAATACTAAATCTCATCTCATTAAAATCTCAAATAGAAGAATATTTATTAACAAAAAACTCCAAAGCGTGAAAGCTTGCAAGATAATAAGAAAGCTTTCTCACAAACTTAGTACAAGCAATTTGATTTTAATGGGAATGACTCGTAAAAAATTTAATCTTAAGTTTTGTAAACCCCTATACCCTCTTAAAGTCTTTACTTCGTTCCATAATTATATATAATTTGCGGTATTCTTTATCCAAAAATGTTTATTATTAATAAGATCCTCATTAATCTAATGTGAGCCCTATAAGAAATTAATAAGCAATTAAAATGATGAAAATATCTAAGACTGAGAAAAATCTTTTACAGCCCTCTCAAAATGTGAATCAATTTTAACATCATTAATCGACAACTACTCTTCCACACGTAAAGAGTAGTAGCTTAGAATTAACTTAGTAGAAGAAGCTCAGAGCAGCTTAATTTATTTGTCTAATTTTTATATGAAAATTTAGACAAATTTTATCATAGTTATATATTCAAATTGATATATAAATTGAGCATCAGTTATAGATTTATCTCCCCTTAAGAATTAAAATAAATACATATCCCCGCAAAAATCAAGCTCTAGTAAGCATATCCAAGAATATATTTAGCATTATAAGTATAAACTTGGCATTAAAGATCAAGAGAAGGCTAACTTTGAAGTTATCTAGCTTAATGATAGAGTCAAGTATTGATTAATTAATATATTCAACTATTTAAGTATGAATGAGGTCGAATATTTAAATATCCACTTTTTTATAGATATAAAAGCTTAAGAATTTCCAACAGACAAATGATTCAGTTTTATTAATTATTTATAGTTTAGGCAACAGAATTAGCATGATGTAAATCTATTTATTGATAATTTTCGCATTACTTAACTTAAACGTGTGACTAATAGTTTAATATCATTATCTATATTTAAAAAAATGACTATTCTAATTTAATATGATTGATATTTGGAGGCTTAAAACAATTCAGTCTCAAAGATTATTTGATTTTTTTGCAAAATTAAAGTAATTATTTTCATCCCATATATATTTATCAATAGAATCTTTTTTTAACCAAAGTGATTAAAATATTTATTGAAAATAGTGGAAGCAGAAGAGAAGAAGATTTAACTTCGCACCTGATGAAGCCTGTATGCTATAGTAGTTAGAAATCCAAGAATAATTGCTAAAAAATAGCAATACTTAAGGTCATGCTGGATCCACTGCAGCAAGCAGTTCTCTCGGAAATAATAATAATAATGGCTCTAAGTAAAGTTCTTCAAATAATTTTTCATATCCAGAAACTAAAACTTAGAAAATGAAAAACTCCAAAGCTGTGAACTTTTTGCAGAAAGTTGAATCTCAAAAAATAGATCTGTCTTTCACGTAACAAAAAACACCGGTACCTGCTCAGCTGATAGATCTCATTAAAATACCAAAGTTTTAGTATAAATTGATGATAAATTTTAATGATTTATTTTTTAAATAAAAAATAAAACATAAAGATTTTATTATAAGTTTTAATCATAGAATGTAAGGCTATTTAATACTAAAATTTAAAAGATATGTGTTATTAACAATCAATGAAATTATTAGAATTTAAATAATTATATAAATGAGTGTGTAAATTAAAACGACATAATTATAGAGCATTTTTATGAATGCAATTTATAGGTCTCAATGGCAAGCTATGAATCATCAAGGAACGTCTCCCCAGTGAAATAATCGGTAGATTTAAACAGCATGAGACTTCCACTGCCTGAGGAGTACTCCCAATATGAGCAATAGCTACTTGAAAGGCTACAGGATGGAATCAAATTAAATGGACAAGGATCTTTCATTCATAATACTCTTAAGAGTATTTATAGAAGGGTAAGTCAATGCAATTAGATAAAGATATTATATTTAATAAGTTAATTGTATACATGAACATACGTCATCAGTATTCTGAAAAAAAACTAAAATTTATCATGACTTTTACTTAAATTATTCTTTTAGACATCAATCAAGGGGCTTGACGATATCAAGAACATGAAACTTTTAAGCTAAGATAAAACCCCAACAATTGGATCTCCCTCTAAGTATTATAATTATTGCTATAGTTTAAAATATCTTAAAAATACTGATATTTAATAATTATTTGAAGCTGATACAGAATTAAGCAAGAGATACATTGTTTGGTTTCAGTTAGGCTTCAAGAAAGTAAAGCCTCTTCTTCCCTAAAAACATGAGTGTCAATTAGATTCCCATGTTCTAAAAAGATTGAATGAATTATCATCAATCAGTGTCTTCAACATGAGTCTCTTCGTTATGGTTATAAAACATTAAAAAAATGACAAAACATAACTACGTATAATAAATTGATGTAATTTGTAAATAACTTAGAAGTTTATTAAACTTTGCTAGGCTTGATACAAAAACTTAAATTTAGAATCAAATTTTCACATAAAAGTTTAAAAATATTTTTTAAGAAAATTGTAGAATTTATTGAAAACAAGCCTTATTAATAGCATAATTATTATTATTGTTTTTACTCTTAAACTTAGTAAAATCATAATGTGAGACTGATCGAGAAGACAAATGAAACTCCACTTAATAAATATTAACGATTAAATTATAAAAAGCAACTAGTCTATTAATAATTTTATCTGTTCTGACTCCTCTTTATAAGATGAGTGAGAAATGATGAAGTTAATTAGATTTTTTGCAAAAATGGTTATATGTATATAAAACTTAAACCTTCTCTTGCAGGAAGTTAAGACCAATATGTTCGATAAATATTGTTAATTCATTAAGGCATAAATCATATTTTAATTTAAAATAAATTAAAAGATAGATCTTATTATTACTATTTTAATAAGGTTATATAACAATACAAATCTTATTGAATTTAAAAGATAGTAAAAAGTAAATATGTAAATTAATTATTGTAAAATTTTATGAATCACTCTTATTTAATTTTAACATCTTAGTGATTCGAAATTTATTAAACTTGACTTTTATTGCTATGCTTATCATGCTCACATCCACAATCTGGAGAGTGATTTTCATAATTGGAGCAAAAGCAGCTTTGAATGATAGCTATTACTATAAAGAGTAAGGCAATTCCACATAAAGTTATTGGTCCTACTATCAAAATAGCGAAAACGATAAGTTTGGACAACTTCGACCAGTAATAAAACCCAAAATAGTTTACAAATTTCTCGCTAGATTTCTCCAGATATTAAGAACTTTGCATTAACATAGATTTTACTATTCCATACATACCTGCTACATTCTTAAGATATTGATTTGAATCTTAGCTTATCAGCACTATAGAATTATTTGAATTTTCACTCTCAAGATATTAAGCTTTATTGATAAATTCATAGAGAGCTTTAGTCGTTAGATTTTCTCCAGTGTATTCATATACTCGAGAATTTGTACTCAGCAAAATAGTAAAGGGGAATTGGGGTATTTCAAATAAGTTGCAGACAATTTACTCGAAATCGCAATCAATTTAAGCTATATCGTGAGATTTTTAAGAGATTCTTTCAAGTTCATGTACTTCTTTCATATTCTCAAAGCATTTACGAATTTAAAATTTATTAAATTGAAATACATGATATGATAGCTTATAGATTTCTGGCATTCTCTGTTTGTAAAATAAACTAACATGCCTTTACTCTTAGGCAAGCCTAATTATTCCAAATGATTTGTGAACACATCATAATAATTGTTTTCGCTAATCTAAATCAACTTATTTTAGATCCATCCAGCTAGTAGCATGAGAGATAATATTAATAGGTTTGACTTCATTTTTCAATTAATTATAAGTTCAAAAATTAATAAAATTTTAAACTAATCTATTCTCAATGTGAACAGGATGAAATAAATTTCTTTAGAAAAATTGTAAAACGCTGAAAAATATTTATTTTCAGTTATTGAATAAATTAAAATGATGTCTTAGTTTCTATCTTAAGAGAAAAATTTATAGGACTAGTGGATCATAAATTATCCAAAGGGAGATCAACTAAGCAGGCCTTAGTCTCGTGGCTCTACTCCAATGACAACTATGCACTCTAGTAAGCGAAATTAAAAGTCTAGTCATAACATTCTTATAATATAGGGCAGAAAACCTATGATAATTTCAACTTTAACTAAGTAATCCCTCATTTAACAATCTCTGAATAAACTTCTCATTCTAAACTCGGTTTTCACAAGAAAATTCTGTCAACTGGGACTCTTGCATCTTTTATAAAACCTGGCTTTAATCTCAAGAATTTTCAATTAGAAAGTTAAAGAACATCCAATTTAAATTCACCCAAGTAAAATGCCAAAGTTAACTCTCATTTACCTCGAGCTTCTTAGAGTAATTTTCGAAGGTCTCATGATTTAAAGAAATCATAGTAAAAATTAGACGGATAAAACCACAATCATCATATAAATTTAGGAAAGATGTTGGGATTGAGTATACATAACTAGAACTAATTATAGAGAAATACTTTGCTTACACAGAGACCTTAAACTCAACATTAATTTAACGGAGTCATAAAGCTTTTAGAGGATAGAAACCTAGAATTAAAGAGGGATGAAAAATTAATCGATATTATAGAATCATCACACCAATAAAATGAATAATAATAGACATCCATGAAGCAGGATTCATTAGTGAAAAAGAGGAAGTATAATGACGATAATTCACTTGAGACATCATTGACTAAAAGCTTAGGAAGTTCTCCTAAATCTAAGATTGTCCAATTTGATAAGTAATATCGAATAAAAAACCCTTGAAAAAACAATCAAGTCATAATACATAAATATCAAAATTACTTATTAAATATAAAAATAGAAGTATTTTTAGTATAATAAAATGAGATGAGAAGTTTGCCATAACTACAATAAATATATTTATTTTTTTATTTTGTTTTGTAATTAAAACTTCCCATATTTAAGTATAATGTCTTTTTAATAGGTTTCATTTTTATATATATATTTAAATCATTATTTTTTCAAAATTAATCATAAAGGGGTTTAGAAACTAGTGAAAGCAAGCAATTTTCAAAAGTAAAATTCATTAAAGCTCAAGATGATACTGACACCTCAAAAGACTAAGAAATGTTAAGAATTAACATCCCTCTAAATTTCAAAGAAGATCTAGATTACAAAGAAAGAGTAGAGACTAAGCCTTTCCGAGAATTTGGAATTGACTTGGATAATACTGAAAGGCAGCGATAATTATAAACTATGAGGGAAGACTCTGTAAAATCTTCCATGAAAAGAACTAGGATCGAGTTGTATTACAACAAAGATTAATATGGTAGAAAATCAGTTCGCAATAGATCTACAGCGCAGTAAAAATAAAGACTTAAACGAACTAAAAGCCCAGTTCTTAAAGAGATCTCCATTGAAAAGAAAGAAAGTTAATAAGACCTCAAAGTGAGCAAAGAACAAATTTTCTCATACATGGAGAAAGAAAACTAAAAATTTAAGATGAAGTAGTATCCTATGAAATACCGACCTCTTTCTTTAAAAGAATAGAGGTTTGAGGGGCCCTTAATATATTTCAAGTCATAAAAATAGCATAGCAGTAGAAACTAGTAAGATGATGAAGCTACCTTAGAAGCCTTTAAAGTCAAGAATTTACTAAAAGTGTAACTTTAAGATAAAATGAAATAGGTTTAAGATTTGCATTTAAATCACAATCATCTAAAAGAATTCTAAAATATAGTATAGAAAGTATTGATAGATAAGAGAGAGGCATTTTACAATCAAGTGAGAGAGATAGAAAAGAAAAAGAATCCATATATTTCGTAAATCTACATGAATGCAATAAAGAACAATAACATTGATGAGATTTATAAGCTTTTGTGCAAAGACTAAGCTCTGCTGTTCATTGCTGATTATGTAAGGAATTACTTATTTAAATTATTTCTTTATAGTCATAGAAAACAGGAATGCATTGGGCAGCTCAAAGGAACTATTGTGAAATGATTTAGCTTTTGTATAAGTTTGGGGCAGATTTGAATGCTAAAGACTGCGATCACAGAACCCCAATTTATCTTGCAGCAAAAAGCGATCATATAGAGGCTGTGAAAATTTTGCTGGGACTAAACGCTGATCCATTTATAAAATGTCTTAAGAAATTAGGACCAGAAGACGTAACAGATGACGATACCCTGAAAACCCTATTACAAATAACTTTTTATTTTATTATATTAATTACGAAAGAGCAAGATGTTTCAAATTACCTCGAATTGGTCAACTAAACAAAAAAGACAAGTTCACTTCATAAACCAGGGTATAGAATATCTAAATAGAAATACAGAGGAAATTGTGACCTTATAAGCCCAAAGAAATTACAGCAAAAAGTTTACCCTTGTAAGAGGTGTAAGTTCTCCAAAAATAGAGATGATGAAGCAAATTATAGTCAATAATCCTTCTGAAATAACAACTGATATGTTAAATTTAATTATTGATTATATATAAAAGTAAATGCATCATGATTTTTGTATAAAATAATTATATAAACACTAAATTGATATTATGAACACGCCTGCAAGTAATAGTCCAAAAGGTATCAAAAGTGTTGTCAAAAAGCTTTTGTCAAGAAGAGGTACAAAGATAGATATTAATGAAGATTTAAGTGAATAAATAAAGAAAATCAATTGATAATATCTTAATCATACAATTAATAAATATTTTTATTTAATGAATCAAAAAAATAGCTAAACTGTAACAATTACATTTTTCAGTATTCATTAATTGTTATGTTTAATTAAACAATCCAAAAAAGTTACGTTCATAATTATTTTTATTTAAAGATATGGAATTGTAATTTATCTGAGCTAGAAATTCAAAAATTCAGTATCTCTCAAATTTCAACTTCTTTTACTCTATAAAATAATATAGTAAATGTCAAGATTTTTCAATTAATATACATTATTTCCTGCTTTTAAACCAATTTTTAAAAGAGATTTTGGTTTCTAATGGATAATATAGGTGGTGATTTATATATTAATGATTTATATTCAATCTATTAGGAACTTTAATGCACCCTATTTTAATATTGATTAATAATTATAATGGAAAACATTTACTCATAATCAGATCTTTTAAGAGTCAACAAGGCTATCTTGAACTCAACTTCGGAGATATCTACATGGCTCCGCAGTCATACTCGTAAATTCAATTATATTTCTATCGCTCTAGCAATGCTTAATATCTTGTTTTAGCTAAAAAGCTTGAAAACACAAGCTTTCATGGTGATGCATAGACAGATGCAGTTGAAAGAGCAAGTGAAATTATAGTCAAACATTTAGAGCAAACTGAGGTAGTTAGAGGCTACTTTAGTAAAGATTCTCCAAATGTAAGAAACAGTTTTTTCGAATAAAGCTCTTACGATTATTTAAGCATTTTATTGAAATTTTACTGTAGTTGGTCGTGAAAAACGAAGAGGGAGAGTACATTGTCACTTTTGATCCAATTGATGGAGGTACTGTAATTGAAGCTAATTATGCCGTGGCATCAATTTTTGGTATTTGGAAGAAGGATCAAGTTACTGGGTGTACAGGTCGTGATTTAGCTGGAGCAGCTTTAGCAATCTATGGTTCAAGGACTACACTTCTATTGTATAATTCTCACTCTAAAGTAGTGGAAGAGCTGACTCTTATTAAGAGAGGGTCAAAACCTGCAAAGTGGATTGTTACTGTACCAAAATTTGAATTTACTCCCAAAGCTCGTAACTTCTCTCCCGAAGGAGTCAAATCTTGCTACGAGGATCCTGGATACCTAAAGATTTTCCAACATTACGTTATCTAAGGTTACTCCATTAGATACTCATCCTCTATGGCAGTAGATTGCTATCAAATGTTCATCAAGAACTCGGGTATTTACATAAGTCTGGAGACTCTGGCCTACGGAGCAAAATTGCGTTTGATATATGAATTGATTCCAATTGCATTTTTGATAGAAAAAGCTAGTGGTGTGGCTACTGATGGAGACCACAATATCCTTGATATAGTAATAGAGGATTATGAGCAAAAATCTGCTTTCATTGCTGGATCAAAAGATGAAGTAGAGTTCGTTATGGAAGCGCTTAAAACTCAGGGCAAGAATATCGCAACATTAGATTAATAAGCTGAGATTCTTCTTAAAGAGAAGGGATTTCAATGAAAATTAATTAAGTGAAGTTTTTCGAAATTGATGAAACTTAAAAATATTATCTAAAATCAGTCTATTCATACAAATTTTGGCTATGGGATCAAACACGCCCCCCCATAATGTATATTTTTCTTTTTGTAGTCTGATAGAGTTTTTAACGCTGAGTAATAGTAGCTAATAAACTACTAGTGTGCGATCAATAGTTTTCGAGATATAGCCCCATATAAGTTCACATTTTATATATAAAATTATAGTAAAAATTATAAAAATATTTCCAATTTTTCATAAAAATCTAATTTTTCCTTAAAATATCAATTTAGAGGATTTAATGAAAATTTAAAGAATTTATTTAATTTATCAAAATAATATCATAATAAATTATTTGGACTTTAATTTTATTACAAGAATGTGATATAAATTTATTATGATATTATTTTGATAAATTAAATAAATTCTTTAAATTTTAATTAAATCCTCTAAATTGATATTTTAAGGAAAAATTAGATTTTTATGAAAAATTGGAATATTTTTATAATTTTTACTATAATTTTATATATAAAATGTGAACTTATATGGGGCCATATCTCGAAAACTATTGATCGCACACTAGTAGTTCATTAGCTACTATTACTCAGCGTAAAAAACTCTATTAGACTACAAAAAGAAAAATATACATTATGGGGGGGGCGTGTTTGATCTCATAGCCAAATTTTTCATCAAAAAGTTTTTTAATTAAAAAAATGACTTTTTATGTGTTTTAGCGATCGAATCATGGTAAATTATATGCTATTATCCATATTTTTTTTTATTTAATCAATAATGCCTATAATCTACAATTTATGGTTTTCTGTTAAAATGTTCATTAAATTTTACATTATGACAGTCAAGTTTCTTACTTAAATAAATAAATGTGTTTTATTTTATATACTTAAAATTGATTGCATAATCAGCACTTTCATCAGACATCTTTTTTATTTTTAGTTAATCAATTTTCACTCACAAATTATTTGTGCTAATTATTTCACACAAAAGCACAGAAATTATTGTTATGAAATAAATGCCTAAACAATATTACAATACTACGAAATATGTACATGCATTTAAAATTAAAATATTTTGTTTTGAAATATGAGCAAGTATCAATTTTTAATATATTCATTTTCTTTCAGTTTTTAAGTTTCATATTTAATTTTCAATTTTATCTTCAATATAGGCATGATTTAAGTGTTTATATATTTTTACAAATCTTTAAATTAAGGGAAGATAGTTCACAAGGATGTTATTATTAAATTAAATTGTAAATTTATTTACTTAAATTTAAATTTAACAATTTAGTCAATTTAATCTTATTATACAAATTCATAAGAATTGTACGATACTTTTACTAAACTCTATATTTTAATTTATTCTCCCACTTTAAATATATTTATTAACCTCAAATCTAATTTGAATTTTTTTTACTTGCTATACTTCCAAATGGTAAATTGACCTATTTTTCTTCCTATGTGTTATCCTATCATGCAAATTATTAAAATTGTTGAGTTTATTAGCCTTATTATAGAAAAATTCCGTTTTGGTCATAATTTTCATAACGTTGACACATTGAGATTAAATGCGACATTTTCTTCTAGTTAATCAAGATGTTTTCCATGACGTTTTCCTAATCTAACAGTTTCATCTAAAGATCATTTACAACACCTTTGATGCTCTCAATTGACTTCATGTTGTCTCTGTTTTGAGAAATCAGCTTGCTTTATTACTCGAAAAGCCTAATTTATATTTGAAATATTTGAGGGTTTATGTTCGTAATGTCTTCTTACTTTTGCACTAATTACATCGGCACAAATCTCTGGTTTTGATGTTAAATATGAGACTATAACTAGTCAAAAGATTATTGATTGTGCTATAAACCTGCACTTGGATTACCATTATGCAACTAAAGATTTTGAAAAGAAGTTTACTAATTGTAACCATTAAGGTTGCTTGATCTTTACTAGTTCAAGTTCTAAAGTAGTTTTTCATCAATCTCCTGTTTTTATTCCTTTATCAAATCAATAACATCTATTGCCTATTAAATTTCCATACTACTTTCTTAGTCGTTCATAATTATTTCATCTCCCTTATTTTCAATTATTAGCTCTTAATTTTGTAACTCTAATTATTCTTTCTAAATAACTATCGGATCAATCGTATTTTACTATAAATTAGGCTGCTTTGGTAAAATCTATTATGGCAATAAATCTTCAAGTGTAAAGTTGAATTGGTTCTTGTTAAATTAGAATTTCCTTTATGCATTTTCATTTGTTTAGTTTATCTTTGATTTTAAAAAATGGCACTGCTATGATTAAGTCTCTTGAGGTTTCTTTGCGAGGTTAATAACTATTTTATCTTTAGGTTTCTCTTAATCATTTGTCTCTTCATTAATGACCTTGGGACGAGGCATTCTGGATTTTAAATTATATTTTTAAGGTCCTTAAGAACAATAGCCTTTTGAGTGTTAGTTCTATTTCTTACCACTTAACCTATATTCAACAAGTGACTGTATTCTCACTTACTTTTCAATCAATCTCTCACTTTTTCTCGATCCACAAACATTAAGGACAAGACTCTTTCTCCTATTTTTCTTTAAATTTGAACTTGACTTTTTCTTGATTTACTTACTTTGAGACACTATATGTACAGGAGAAGAAATTTACACAGAGTCAATTTTATTGTTTACTGATTTCAAATCTAGACTCACTTAATTTTGGCAATAAATTTACTGATCTTGCTTTACGTTTTTTTGTAAACTTTAATTCAAAAGATTCTTTTGTCTCAATGCTTATGGATTTAATTGCTTCTGTATTACAGTCCTTTTGCCACCTCCTAATTATTGAGCTAGTTGATATAGTCTATCTGATTGCTATATATTTGCTGGTTCTTCTTTGATTATGCCATTTAGTTAGATTTAATTCTACGCTTTCTGATGATTAATTTCTTAATTATTCGAGTTTTAACCCTTTTCAAGCAATTATTGTAAATTAGAGTCATTAAATCCTTAAATTACCTTGCTCCCTAAATTCAAAGGTTAATCTTATTAATTTACTATTTTCCCTATTTTAAGAGCAAAGTCTCGTTAATCTAATTATCCCTTCTTATTCACATCTAAATTGGCTTCAGACTAGCGGGTTATTTATTGATTGGAGTTTTTGAAAACCTTTTGAGCAATCACATAATCAACATTTACCTAAGTTTTGCATTAATTTTTCTCGTTCAAACGATCTTTGAAGATTTTTTCATGTTTGCATCTCAAATGATGAACAAAGTTTTCTTTAACAATTAATTTATCCATCAATTTTGGATCATTTTTACAGTGAACACATATAATTTTGCATTTTGATAAGTTCAATTTGACATTTTAATTTGCTAATTCTGACTGATTGTTAACTTCAGAGTTCTGCTATTGTTCCGAATTCTTCTATTTTTCCAAATGCTATTGCAATATATTCTGAACCTGAGAATGTATCAAATTTGTTTGCTTTTGCATTTGTTGCTACTTTTACATTAAATTCATGTGATTGCTTGAGTTTCTGATTTAAAAGCTGTTTTCATGCGATTAATTATGAAAATTTGTCAAACTTGAATTTAACTTCAGTTCATAGTTGGAGTTTCGAATTGAACTTGGATATTAGTGCTGATAAGAATTGTGAACATATTAATTTGTAGTATTTGGCACAGGAGTTTATTACACTTGTGGAAAGCTTGAATAATAAGGACTTTATTATTATAAGTAGTAAGGCTTATGTTTGAAATTTTGTTGCATTTATTATTTTACAAGTTATTGTAAATCAAGATCGGATTAGTAAAGCAACTTTTTCTATCTAATCATTTCAATATTTATTTTGATTATTAGAATGCCATCAATCTTAGTTAAAATGAAATTTTTTATTCCTTTTTTAAAGCTGTAAATCTTGAAAAATGCATAAAACATTCATCATTATTATAATTATTATTAATATTAATTAAAATGAGTTACTAGTAGCGATAGAATCAACATGGTTCTTAATCAGTAATAGCATCCTCTGGCTATCAACTGAACCCAGTGGGTCTTCTGACTTCTGGTTAATAATTTGCTTAATAACATCATATGCCTTAAAACATGTCCAATCAGTAACCCACTACTACCACAATATTGGTCAATCCTCCTCCCTCTTAGAGATCCATTGCTGAGTAATATTTGAAGCCTATTCCTACTCTTAATATGGAAGAAAATCGCAAACTTTATGTTGGAAAGATCCCTAAGAATGTCACATAATTTTATATATTAAATAATAGGGGGTTCATGCATTTTAATTTTACATAATTCTCTTATAAATGATTTAAATGTCACAGATGATTTTATGGAAAGGTTATTCAGATGTTGCGGATAATTAATATCCTGGAAGCGTTCAACCGATGCCAGTGGCGAGCCCAAAGCTTTCGGTTTTGTGGAGTTTGAAAACATCGAATCAGTATTTGCCTGTCTAAAAATAATCAACAATCTCCCTCTTATGGACTCCAGGATAATAGTCAAAGCCAATGAGAAGACTAACCAATTCCTGAATGACTGGAGAGAGCTCAAGAAAATGGATTGGCTAAGCAAAATGGAAAAAACCGGACAGTAAGTTGACAATGAAGACTTAGAGTACAAAGAGCAGCTTGGTGAGTTAATGCCCTATGAACAGGAGCTAATTCCAAATTACGATGAAGTCATCAATGAAATCCAAAACACCATAGAAAAGAAGGAAATTATCGAGCAGGTAGCAGCACAGTAGAAGCAAAGTGAGTAGCCAGTGAAGCAATCACAGTATGAAGGTGATCCATTCCAGAAGTACAAAGAGCATGAAAGAGAGCAGAGAAGAGAAAGACGCATTAAGAATATTGAGAGGGAACGTGAAGGCAAGTTTTAGAAGAAAGTGGAGGAGTGGCTGCAGAGAGAGGCCAACAGAGACAGGGAGAAAGAGAGGGAAGCTGAAAGAGAGAAGGATAGGCTCAGGGATAAAATGAAGCTAATAGAACAAGATTTAAATTATGATAGTTATAACTCCCAATAATAATTAAAATTCATATTTATAAATACTTACAATTGGGAATAAGGAATGACATGTTTAACAATGTTTATTTCAACATTTCTATCTTTAAAATGCAAATTTATAGTATTTATTTTTAAGTTATTATTAATTATTTAATAAAACATAAAAGATCATGATAAAAATCTATAAACTTTTTCGATTAATGATAATTGATTTTTACAAGGGATATAATATGTTAGATTAATTCTAATAAATTTATAAATTATTTTCTTTAAATGACAAGCAAATTATTTTTTCCCCAATCAAAATATTTTAAACCTTATTTTTAATTTTAATTAATTTTATCCACCCCTAAACTTCATAATAAATTTAAAAAGAGTAGTTTTAAAAATAATTTTATGGTTTTTTAAGTGGCGAAGAGAAGAAGAAGCGCAAGAAGAATCCACGAGAATATGAGAGATATCTAGAAGAAAGAAAGCGC
>ARYC01005599.1:0-35582 GCA_000711775.1 Oxytricha trifallax | reverse complement strand
TTGATCTCAGAGACTGGAAAGTTCTTGACTGCTTTCTTCATTTTAACTTACTTCTAGACTTCAACTCTAAGAGACTCCACTGGGTTTCTTGATCTTCTCTTTTAGAGGAATCTATTCCCTGTAGAATCATGAATAAAGACAAAACTTTAATTGTGCTTTTTCTTTAAGTGCACTTTGAGGTCTCTAGTATGAGAATATAGCTTCTCACAGAACTCACAAACATACTTCCCATCTTTCTTTTAATGCTTGAGATATAACCTTGGCATATCGTTGTGTATATCTCTCAAGTGTCTCTTATAAGTTGACTTTTAAGGAAAAACTTTATTGATTCTTTGCATTAATAGTCAACTTTGGCTGGTATTTATTAATGCTCTATGGAGGGTTGTTTAACCTCCTCCTGAATTTACACAGCTTCTATGATAACCTCCTACTTAACTTATATTTAAATCTCAAAGCTAGACTGGTCAAAGTTGTCATAAGTAGGCTCCCGCTGAGTACAAGCTTCTCTGGTCTATACTTTTCTTGGTTGCTGGAATGATAACTTTTATTGACATGATCCAAGTAATGCCGCTCTTCTCAAAAGGTTAGCGCTCATTTTAGTTTTCTGATATATTTTCTTATAATAATGATAAAATCTACCTAGATAAACTAATATAGTAGTGTATAAGACACTCTGGTAGATTCTTTGCTGAGAGGTAAGAAAATTAACTAACCATAAAAGACTGTAAGTTGACATATTTAATGAGAATTTTAAACATTTTAGTGAATTCAAATATACCTAACTACCCTGAAATATCAGTGACAAACCTATATGACGGTGCTATGAGTGATCCGGTCGTAGCTCTCTACCTTCCATCAAAGCTACAGCTCTCTAATAAGTTGCCAGAGAGAAACTTCTTCTTTGGTGTTCTTGCAACTCTGAAACCTGAGTACTTAAATGAAGTTATTTAAGAAGCTCACAAGAAATGATACAGCATCTCTCCTGAAGAAAAAGAGAAGCAAGGTATTAAAATAAGTGATACCTGGCTGTAGGAACTTTAACAGCATCGTTTCTCTCAAGTAAGCTTAGTCTTCTAACTTTATAGAAAAACCTGGTACTGCTATATATTGATGAAAGAGCGCAGCAAATTAAAAGAGAGAAAGTCTCAAGTAAAACATGAATTGAGTAAGAGGCTCTTCAAAGATTTATAAAAGCCAGAAGAGATGAACATTTATGCAGGAGCTGGCACTAAGAGAAGAAACATAGGCCCAAGCAAGCCTTAAGAGGAAGAAAAGTAAGAGAAGCCAAATCCTTTTGCGGGCAAATTTAATATGTGATCTTATTCATTCGTTTAACTAAAACTTATTTATATACACAAAATCTCCCTTCTCTTGCGCATGCTTTAGCTTTCTCATCGCTGACTCTTTTAGCAGCACTCTTAATAAAATCCACTGTATCTATCTTTAAATCATGCATCAGATGGTAGAGCAGCAATTTCTTATAATGACCTTTCAATAACCCCCAATATAATTCAATTCCATTGAACTAAGGGCTGTAAGGAACATTAAATACAGGTGTTATGTTTAGCCTTTCATATTCCTTCCTTGAGTCTTTAGTTTTATGAACTGATAAGTTATCAACGAACAGAATAATCTCTTAGTCAGCGTATTTGTCTCTGAGTTATTGTAAGAACTTAATATATTATTCAGTCTTTATAGAGCGAGGGTGGATAACATAAGTCTCTAGGCCACTATCTTCACTGATTCCACCAAGGATTGCATGAGTTTATATCTTAACTTTTTAGTCATAAACTTCTATATTACTATACCTCTTGTACCATGACCTTGATATAAATGTATTGAATGTAAATACAGCTTCATCAGCGTGTATTAACTTTATATTATGCTCTTAAGACCTCTGCATTTAATCGAATATATAATTTAAATTATTCTTATAAAATGGAACATTAAAGTCAATCACTCTCTTAATGCGATTGACTGTCTTGTAAGATATTCCATTCTTTTTATATATGTTTGCTATAGATTAAGCAGAGATGTGAAGCTCAGGAAATTGGCGATGAAACATCACAGCTCTCTAGGCCAGAGAGAAGTGAGCCCAGTATTTAAGAGTCTTATCATTAATTAGATAATCGATATGATGCTGCTAAAATTTTAAGGGTCTCTTAGGCTTAGAATTAAGATGCTATCTCTTTAAATTCAATGCTAATAGACAGTGAGACCTCACAGTTGCTGGAGATTTATGGAGTAGTCTTGCTATAGACGTATAATTAAGAATAAATCTGAGTTTATCATTATAGTCATTACATCCATATCGCAACTAAAACAATAAATCTATATACTCACTGTCATAAACAGACCCCAAACCTCGCATATACTCACTTAAAATACTAATATTTAAACATTAAACCCTCTACATAAACCCTATTAAAACCCTAATAAAGTATGCACTAATAGTCTACTTTTATCAATCAAAAACTCAATCAAACTACTGAAAGGGTTTTGGGGTTTTGAATATGGTAATTGTCATCAAGTTATCTTACCATGTAAAGTTTGGTATCGATAAAGATCTTCCTTACATCTGAATCTTTATATCATTTCTTGAGCCTCGACTCTTTTCATTTGATCATTAAGTGATTCCATCTTTGTTCCTCTTTCTATTAATAAATTTCAAATTATAATTTATAGACTTGTGGATCCTATTGTTTAAAATCTTACTATTAAATATGGGCATCTTATAGGAGTTCAACCCTGCAAAGATACGTGGAGAAAGTTTGCAGAAGCTGTAACAAACTGCAGAGATTGAGCTCCATTTTTATCAATTTAGTTCCATTAAATTAGTACTAAATTTGTTTTATTTTAATTAGAACTGGTACTAAATCCGTTTAATTTTAATTGGTACCAATTTAATAGTTCCAAAATTTATTTAGTACCTAGTTTCGAACTAATGAGGTTTTAATAGAAAAGTTCCAAAATGGTTCAAAACCTAATTGATACCAGTACCAACCTGAATTTTTTCTAAGCTGGTACCAAAACTTTAAAAAATGGAGTTCCTAACAAATTAAAAGAAGATGTTGTCATAAAATTAGCTATTCTAATTAAATAAGCAATTAATTAATCTACTGTCATTAAAATATTCGTAATGAAATAATTTCAACATAGCATTTATGTAGATGTAGTGATGATAAAAAGTAAAATATTAAAGATCTTAACCATGAAAATAATAAATTACATTGAATCTAACAACATAAATAAATCAAATCATAAAGAAACCCTAATCCCCAACATTACCCTCATCAATCAAAGCACATATAAAACTCATTAAGGGGTTTTGGGGTTTTGAATGTAATTGATCTCAGCACTTGTATTTAATACTAGAGCAGCAGCAGCACTATGAAAGTAAATTGAAATTAAATTTTAGTAAAGATAGACGTCTTCAGGGTGGGGATAATCATGATCCTAATTCATAATTATATAAATATTTATCTGAGAGAGATCTTGATCTTGTACTTAGTTTAAAATCATAGAAAAATATCTATCAATTTATACTTATCTCTTATATACTAAAAATTTAGAGAGTTTCCTTATTTGATAGTTTTTATAATCAATTTTAATATGAAAAACAGTGGTGAGAAAACTCCTGCTCATGATTACCTAGAAATTCATTAAATTATTTCGATATTAAATAATGGAGGGATGATTGGAGAAGCTCAATCAGCTAAGACTTCTCCAGAGAGAATAAAAATGAATTAGAAATTTAATTACCAACATCGAATTAATGAGATTGATGGGTCATCTTAGTTTTATGTGTAAAATAATAGTATTGCATAAAATTTAATATTCAAGTGAATTAATGTTTATACTTACTTTAAATTAGAAAATATAAAGGAAACTCATAGATTTAATTTATGCCTCTTATTTAATGATCAGCTATTATTGACCTAAAATAAATAAACAGTCCTGCTTTAATAATAGATTTCAATTTACTAAAAGTTAAACTAAATAAAAATATTTTCATGCAAACAAACCGATTTTCACAATAACCATACTTTTCAAAAGTAAGCGATGTCATTCCACTATCTTATCACAACTACAGCATAATATAAAAAGTCTAAGATAATGAATATCTTCAAGTGACTCTCCCAGATATATATAAAAAAGTATAGAATTTGGACTAATATATTCATAACAAAAACAGTCATTGCTAGCCATATTTTTCAATCATGAAATACATAAAGTTGTAACAATTTAAAAACAAGAGTAAAATATTAATGATAAAGAGATACTATTTCTAGGAAATAAATTCAAAAATGTTAAAGAATAAACTTAGAATGATACTGCGAATTAGAATGATGGAGAATCCTTTTATTAAGTAAGTAAGTCACATACCTAAAAAATATCAATTATTATCGATGGAAATTTTAACATAAATATTGTTATAGAATAAATTGAAGAAAATGATGAATGGGGTGTTCTATTATGATCATGCTATGACTCATCAAGAGAGGAATTATTGATAAAATATAAAAAATATTGAGAAATACAGTTATATTAATTATACAGAACAATAACATATTTTAATTGTTTCTACAAATTAGCATCTACCACTTGTAATGGATGTCCACTCTTAAAAAATCTTAATTTATCGACCAAATCTATAGCTTTCTCATCCTATTTTCTCCAAATTTAAAACGAAAACTATAGAATTTCTGCTTGAAGAAATCGGAGATTTAATCAGACATTAGTCTGACTAATTCCTCTATAAACATGATAAAAGTAGGTATTGAACATAAATATCAACTCCCATTAATTAAATGTTTATCAAATTAAATCTATAGAGCTAGCTCAGGTTTCATAATAATCTCTGGTAAATTACAGCTTTGAAATTTATCTCACAGAAACTTTGGTTCAGTAATTCCTGGCGACACCCTATGAGAAGACATTCTGCTAGATGACAAATTATTCAAATTTTCTTAAGAAAACTATAATTATACAGATGACTGACTCTGTGAGATAGGAAAACGCAAAATCAGTTGAAGAAACTTGTGTATTTGAGATTCGTAAAGATAAGTGTAAATTAATGAATGAAATACTCATTAAAATTAGACTGCAGATTGATTTTTTCACATTAACAAATATCATGAAGAAGAATTTTATTTAAAAAAGGCTTGGATGAGATTCAAAAATAATGGAGTTAACCAGCTTTTGTGAAGAAAAAATAAAATATTTACATAAAAGTGGATGTTTACAAATAGTTTATTTAATTTATTGAAATTTACAATAAAATTAATAGACAATCTCATTTAACTTGTATAATTTTCAATTCAGAGCTTCAAAGGATCAAAGAATTGTTGATAAGACGACTCTCAGTGACTAAATTTCTGCACTAATTGGAGGAGGCAAGAATAAGAAGAAAGATGTGAAAGAAATCCAAAACAGGTTAAAAATTCCCCATGGTGAAAATATTTTTCAATTTTAGGTGGTTGAATTAATTAGATTAAATCAAAGTATACTTCTATTTAAATAATGAATAATACTTTCAAAATTTAATTAATTATTTAAGTAAGAGGATTGATGAGCAAAGGTAAGATTTCAATAAAACTAACACCTTAATAAAGGGAATAAAAATAATTTAGCTTTAATTTCATTTTACTTATTTGCTTACTTACTTTGACTTAGAATAAGTAGGAGGAATTGAAAGTCGGATTTGTGACAAAAACAGATTTATTCAAGATTTTGCTAAGATCAATCATGAGATTCAAAGCAAGATTTCAAGTTATAAGTACAATAAGATTCGTAAGAACCTCCTTGGAAACTCTAAAATCCTTATGAGGTAGCTCAGATTAAAAAGCAGAATACAATCTGAAGATTATGATCAGGATTCAAATCTTAGCTGCCAACAATTCTCTTAAGAATAACTTGACTTTCTAATCTTAGACAATACCTTGCAATTATAAATTGGAAAATCCCTTAGAGAACGTGCGATCCTATTTCACAGGCAATTCCCAGAATTCAAAATTAGCTATTCCCAAATACTTAGGATTTTTGGTTATTCGGAATCAAGTACAAAACTATAAAACTAGTTAAGAGGACAGACACCATGAATTAAGCTAAACTACAAAATCTTAATGTAAAATGAAAGCAAAAGTGTGCACGGAAAAATCCTTGGGAACAAAGATAATATTTGTTGATGAGGGCAATATTTTCACCTCAGACTTAGCTAAAACGTTCTTGGGCTGCAACATACAAGTATCCTTTTGTTAAGGATCGGAGATTGGAGATGCAGTCATATGCCCTAATCGCTGTCTGGATTAAGATTAGGGTATGGATCATTTCAGGATTCACAAGAGATCAGTTTGAAACCAAGAATTCATTCAATTCCTTGGAGAAATAAAGTAGATGTTCCCAGATCTGAGAATTGCAGTATTCATTGATAATCTTTCAGTGAAGAAGTAGGGCAACACAATCATGCTTAGATGAGCTAGGATTAATCCCAATCTTTAATGTTCCTTATTCACCCTAATACAATGGGATTAAGAGCACATTCTTCACGATAAAGCAGAATTACAAGAAGGAGATTCTTAGAAGATTGGCTGAGAATGAACGGATGAACCAAAAGGAATGTATAAGAATGTCAATATATTAAGTTAGAAAAGATGTCATAAAATATTAAGTTAAATAGGGGTTTGAATATATACTTAGGATTTAATGATTTAAATAAGTTAAAGTTTTTCAGTTTAGTCCATTGAATTTTTTGTTGGGGTCCGCTCTTAAAAATTTATAATTTGCAAAGATCCGTCTGCTAATCTTTTGCGTTTAGTCACATTTCTTGATTCTTCATTTATGAATGGGTTTTGTCGAATCTGTACTTACAATCTCTATCCTATTTCAAAGGATTTGTTTTAGGATTTACGAGTCCCCAATCTCGCTTTTTATTTAATCAGGAAGATTCCCATCCCAGGTTTCCCTAAAAATGTTAATAATGAATAGTTACTCGAGACAAACGGATGCTTAATTAATTAGTCGAACAGTAATTTGTAATCTCGATCCCATTTGCTTCCTCGGATTGTGCTCCTTCATTGTATCTAACTTGGTGAGCATGATCTATCACGGATTTCAAGTATTCATTCTTTATTGTTCCCAGGATTGTAAAGAAGAACATCCTCTCAGGAAGCTGTCCGGAGTTCATCTCTAGATTAGGAAGGTACATACTCACTTGCTCATCTTTTATTATATCGGGGTAAAGATTTTTGACAGACAATTCCTGATAAAGCGGAATCTTGTTCATTTATACCTAATCAGATCTCAGGGCTCTTTTCTATCCAATTAAGATCGATCTCAGGAATGTGATCCGAGTTGCTTGATAAGGAGGTAAGAATGAATTCACTAAGTTTAAAGTTATGTACAATGATAATCTTACAATGGAAAGTCAAGTATTTTAAAGATCCTCCTTGGATCTGAATCTGCTAGTAAGTTCCTCACTCTTGACTAATCTTGATTGGCTCATCTACTGTTCCATATTAAATAGTTTTGGGATTTTTATTTTGAAATTATTCTTTAGTCTGAGATTAATTAATTACAATATCTTGCAGAGTGTGTTTTAATTCCCTTAGTCAGTAGTTTTCATAACAAGATTAAGGAGTACTCTCATAGAATCCCAATAATTTTATCAAAACTTTTTCGGGGTTTGATAAGTCAATCTTGACTTGTGATTCTTATTAGAACTTTATAGCTTATTGAGAAGGATTTTCTGAATTCCTAAATTCTAAAATTTATTCCTATTGTTTTTCAAATGCTTTTTTAATCTGAGAAGTTTGAGATTTAATTATCAAATCTCATGATTTAAATTAAATCAGAGATTCTCATTCCTAGTAAGCTCTTTTAGGATTGTGGTTAAAATTTTATTATATTATTAAATTTTTTTTAAAATTAAAATAAAGGTTATTAAATATGCTCAACTACAAAGTGAAATCCTTAAAAAGGGATAGCTCTCATCAAGACAGCTCATCTGAGGACGACACCAAGCAGAGATTTGCCTAACAAAATCAAAGAGATCTCCATTCACTATAAGAAAAGTAAGATAATTAAATACTTATTTCTAGATAAAGGAAACATAGGTTGGTGCTTGAAGCATCTGATGACAAAAAGCATGACTTCGATAATTGTGGAAAATCCTTTGCCTCTAAGAGCAATCTTAATAGGCATTTTCGCGATTATCATCCTTCAAATCCTGGCTCCCCGAAATCTCAAAAATCCTAAAAATAAATATAGCAATGAAGCTAATCTAGAAAGCAATTACTACAGTCCATTCATGACTCAGACCAATCTTAGCCAGAAAATAGTAAAATTATCACTTTACCTTGAGAATCACTTCAAAACAAATAACGTCTGAAGAGATAAAAATTATCTGATTAATAATAAATTGATAACTTGTAATCCTATTAGTAATAAAACGAGATTTAAAATAGAGGATCAAGTTATAAACTTGACTTTCTGAAATCCTTTGACTTTAAACCAAAACTAATGATACCAATCTTTCATAGTCTCAGATCTGTCGCAAAAGATCCTAGCCCTATCAGAACAATGGGCACCCATTTTTACGAAACACTTTCATTCAAGTAAACCTATTACATATTCTACAGCGAACTTAGATTCCTTGATGAATAATATTTGTAAATAAATCTCAGCAACGAGTATGCAATTACTAAGAAAGCTAAGGATCTGGAATTAAAAATATAATAAATCTTGAGCACCTAGTAAAGGGGGAAGATCACATAAGATTAGCTTACTAAGTTTATGTATACAACTATCATGATTTTTTGAGAATAAATTTCAACTCAAGAAAAGTCAAGCAATTATGTCTCGGGATTTTAAATGGTGTGAGTGAGGTTCACAGTCTTGGATTTACTCATAGGATTCTTAATCCTAAAAATCTTGTCATAGATTAAGAACCCCTTGAAATTAGGATTGTTAACATTGAAAAAGCAAGATTGCATTCCAATATAAGCTACTTCAACTTCACTTAAGACATTCCATTCATGCCTCTTGAAGGATAGTTTACTTAGGGAGATCCCTCAATCATTCTCTATGCTTGTGCATGCATAATCATTTACACTTACATTTGAAAAGACTTTTTCGTAAGCATCGATTCTCAAGAGAAGCTAATCATACATGCCAAGAAAATCAAAGAAGACCTAAAGTCATCAAGAGCTCTTATTAAGATCATTGATTCTTTCATTTTAGAGAATGATCAAAGTCTTTGGATGGATATTGAAAGTTTCATAGAGCAAACTTAAGAAATTGACTTCAGATCCTATAAGCATCTGTTAACTAGAATTGGAATCTGAATTTAAATCTTATAAATCTCAGGATCAAAGCACAATCTTAAACTTTAGGATTAGCTCTAAATTTAATTACAGTTAAACAATCAACAACACCTTAAACTTAATCCATTTTTATAACAATAAAAACTCTCCCCTTCAATTCATTTCCTATTTATCAACTAATCTATAAGTTCTTATAAATTATCAGAACCCCAAAACCCCTTACCAAATGTCCCTTTGGACTCCCTAGGGACATTTATCAGATATTCTACAGATCTTAAGATCAATAAAACTTTTAATAAAAATAAAATCTCTTAAATTAGAGATCATACAGAGTTACATAACTTGATTTATAATTTAAATTTCATCTTAATCTATAAATACAATACTTGCTGTATTTTTAAAATCATTTTAATGAGTATACTTTAATCTCACACAAACCCCAATCTCTGTTTCAATAGCAATTTTTTAATCATGTTAATTAATGTTAAAAATTTTTGAACGATTAAATCCTAAAAAATCTTACTATTAATCTCAATATAAATCTTAATTTTAATTTTTAATCTAATTAATTCAACCACCTCGAATTTAAAAAATTTTCACCATGGGGATTCCAGAGAAATACTACTATATGATGGCAATTAGGGGTTTTGCCAGGGCAAACAACTGGGACGATTTATACTACTTGATCAGCATGAAAAAATTGCCAGTTACTTATAGTTTCTTGGCAGAGCTTTGCATTGAATATGAAAAGATACCCATGGCTGTGGAGTCCATAAAAAAGTTGGTAGTTTACATAGAGTATTTTTATATTTATCATAAAAAAGAAAGCAGATTACGATGAGTTATTCCGATATTGTTCTATGGCGTGATGTCATTGAAGAATCTTTTATTGGTAAGAGATTAAAATTCTTTGATGAAATCAGATAGAAAGGACTTACTTTTGTTGAAGATTTCATCAGAGAGGAGATGGTTAAGAGAGGCACTAAGTGATGCTATTATTTTACAAAAATCAAATTAATCGAGATTATTAATTTCAAACCTAAAAAACAATTATTGCCCTATAAATCCTCTAAAGTTCAATTTTAATTTTATAAAAGCCATAATTTATAATTTATGATTCCTCTAGTATGAAGATAAAATAGATTAATAATAGATAGTAAACAATATAATAAATATAGACAAATTAATAAAATGCAGCGAAGCGGAGGAAAGTTTGGCAAGTCCACTCTCTCGAAATAAATCTCAAAGATTAAGACTCAAAAAGCCAATGACAAGACTAAAAAGATGGGTAAAGCAGAAGCTGGTGCTAGCGGTAAGAACAAAAATAGCTCTAAGATTGGAGAAGCCACAGCCAAGAAAATTATGAACAAAGTAAATGAGAGGTAAGAGAACGCAGAAGCAAGACCATGGAAGAGGAAATCGATAGTGATATATCAGATGATATAGACATGCAAAAAGTAGGTGATGATAAACAATTCAAGAATGCTGGTGGAGCACTATCTAGTGATCCGTTAATAATGTTATAAAAATTATAATAGCAGAAAGTTTAAAATTATTGTACATTCTTTGATCAACCCACTCAGGATTAATATGAGACAGTAGAAGAAAGTAAATAAGAATGACCAAATAACTACTGCAAGCGTGGCAACTCCAGATGCTTAAAAAAAAATAAACAATTATCCTCTATTTTATTTTACTTTTTAAAATATTGAATATCATTAATCTTCTAATAGAGTAGGACTTCCATATATATGTGTGTATAAAAATATTTAATGCTTAACAAAATGATTTCTTTGAGACTCTGCAGAAAAAAGGAGAAGCTGAGGCTCAAATTTTCGATAAAGACGACTGCATATTGACAGGCAGATTGAAGAACCAGATCTTAAAGAAAAAAGGCAAATTATTCTACAATATCGTAAATGATTTTGCTGGAAAAAGAGCAGGAGAGTTTGAGAGAACTTTCTTGAAATGACATAAGAAAGCCATTACTGAACTTGAGTGGAGCTCAGATAATATATCATTGTTTACTGCATCAAAAGACTGCAATCTCATTCAGTGTAAGTGTGGAATAAAAAGAGCTATCATTACATTATCATTAACGTAGAATGAAAACATTTTAAATAAATGGCTATGAGAATGCTAGTAATTGAATTATATTGGGGATCTTGAGAGCTAAAAGAAGTTATTCTTTAAGGGAGATAAACACAATCTAAAAATTACTAAAGACTTAGTCATTTTTTAATTAAAATATGACTGCATTAATGAATAGAGCAATTTAAGATCATTACGACGAACCATTATGTCTAGCAGTGTCTCCGAATGGAAAATATTTAGTGAGTGATGGTAAAGATAGAATAGTAAGAGTCTGGGATATTCACACTCAACAAGAAATCCAAGCCTTTATGGGCCATAGAGATTCAATCACTGTAAGTTAATTCTCTAAATTAATGCCAATTCCTTAAGTACTACTTTGCTTATTATCTCAAACTTAAAATCATGAATATGGAGAGTCAAATTTCACACAAAAAATGATTAATTCTACACGGTTTCAAACGACAGATCCCTTAAAGTTTGAAATATCAGGAAAATGGCTTTCATGGACTCTCACTATGGTCACTAGATCGATATATTGGGCATGGATAATTACTCAACTGATAGACTCCTAAGTTGTGGATTAGATAGATAAGTTGTTTTCTGGAAAATTAATGAAGATTCTGAGTTGCTAAAATATGAATACAATACTCACCACACAGCTTCATGTATTGGCTTAATTTTCTTTGAATTTATTGAATAATTTATGTTTCATAAGGTTTATACAAGAACGAGAAGCACACAGTAGATACAATCAATGTGATTAAAAATTAATATTTCGTGACTGGATCAAGTGGTAGTTGCTTAGATTTATGGGTTATGAATAAAAAGTAGACTATTTTAACTTTGGAGAAGCCTCATCAAGACGATTCTTTGGTTCTCTCAACTGCTAATGTTATTAAATAAAATATACTATGGATATGTTAAAATATAGCCAAATAAAATAATGTATTAGCTTATAGTTTTAAACATGTCAGAAACAGTGATTTGCTTTGCAGTGGATTATACGATGGTTAACTAGCATTCTAAATTTTCATTAAAGAAAAGCTTGGAGTTATCAGAATATGTAAACTGAAATATTTTTCTTCATGAATAAATTATAAATTTCGTTTAGCCTCATTTAAGTAAAATTAATTGAAAATCAGAAGAGAAACTGGATTAGTAGGATGCCTGAATAACTTGAAATTCTCGAATGTGAGAGGAAACTAATTCAACTAAACTTTGTTGGCAGTTACCTACAGCAAGGATAAGAGATTGGGGGGGGGGTGGCATGTACAACCCAAGATCAAGGATGGAATCACCATACTCAGAAAGACCCAATGAGTGAATATTTATTTAATTAGCACATCACTATCATTTAATTAAGAACTAAAATCTGCTTTAAATTATTAGCACATTTTAATAGAACTATTATTTTATTAATAATTCCACTTATTTATTAAAAAGCAAATAAATGATAGAGATTTTTATAACAGGGTTTGTGCTCCTACTTTTCTACATGTGGTATATGGGCATGTTCCAAAAACTAGAAATAAACGTAGGTAATTTCCCAGGTGGGATATTCGTTCACTATGACTACCAAGGCCACATCAATTCAGTGCAGCTATTTCATGAGAATTTGCAGAAAGAATCAAGGGAGTTGATTTTACCAAGATGAAGCAAATGGCAATAGTTTATGATGACCCTTTCAATCTCATTAATGCAAAAGGTCGTTTAGAGCTTAATGAACATAGGTTTTTTAACTGGAAAAAATTCAAGAATTAGGCTTATTAAGATGTTTATAAAATTATATTAAATAGCATCAATTGGATTCTTATTGGATTAATACGAGGACACGGAGACAATTGCTAAATTTAAGAAGATAGGTTATAAAACGACTGTAATAGAAGAGTCTAATTCAATGTATGGTAGTTTATCCTATAGAAATAAATCTAGCTTAGCATTCGGAGCTACAAAATTAATATGATTATTTTAAAATCTAATCTATCGAATTTTTTTTTTAAAATGAACAGTTTTTTATTTATGACAAGATTCCTGCCATCGTGTTTGCAATACCTATTAAGAAACAAAAGAAGCATGAAGGAAGTAATGAAAAATATGGATTAAACAACTGGAAACCATTAAGATAATTTATGGTAAAACCATAAGATACTATTTACCAATTAAACACCAACAAGACTTTTATCTATAACTTTTTAATTATTTTAAACTATTATTCGTAATAAAAGCAATTATAACAACGAAAGAATAACCACCTGCAAAAAAGCCAAATAAATACACAAATCTCTACTACAAAATTAAAAATGCCTGAATTTTTTTGTATTTTATATCACTTCAGTATACTTAATTAATTAATATTTTTTACTTCACTTAATAAATTCGCGATACATTATTTCACTTTATTTTTGAACAAATTCATAAATTATGACAATAAATAAATAAAAAGTATGATTTTTGACTTGGTATTAGTATAAACTGAATTGAAGTTTTGTATAATTATAAATAATCTCACATTAAATTTCTGAAAATGAATAACAATAATACGAAAGTAAATATTAATAACCCATCGTCGTCACCAACTCACAGGAGGTATGCTAAGAATGTTTTAGACATTATTGAAGGTAGGGGGGCAACTGGCACAGTATACGTTAAATATTTTATAAATAATTTAATTTACAACAGAAATAACAATTAAAACTGAAAAATAGCACATGAAATAAAGACTTAATAAATCTAAGAATTATCAAGGGAGATATTTTTAATAAATTTATAAATAATTTTACAGGATTTAAGATAGCAGAACCTAAACCCAAACTTTTGTACCACTTTTCAGAAAACAGAAAAGTAGTGACGGCTTACATTAAGTAAATGGTATCGGTAGTCCTAATGACATTGTTTCACCAAAGAGACACAATGAAGATAGGTTTGTTAAAAAGATTAGAATATAAAGTGGGTCACAGTTATAGCAGAAACATGGTAACTAAAGTTTGTTAATGATGATGGTGAATTGTAAAAAATAAATTGAAGTTTTTATGATAATATTCTATATTTAATTTAGGTGAAATCCATGACAATAAATCAGACAAAACACTAAAGTAATATTATCCAAACATAGATGACTTTTAAAATTACATAATGGCCAATTAAGCGAAAATGGAAGCCATTTCTGAAGTTTTAACTTCCCAAGGAAACTAAAATCCATCTCACGATTTCCACGAGATAAATAACAACTACCCTGATAACTAAATAAACCTATTTGGGAATAAAAAACAGAGCCCACAAGCTCAGAAAATCAGTCCAGTCTAAAACCCCAAAATATTAGTGATGCATCTTTCTCCTTCAATTGAATTTTCACAATAAATTTAACATGAATAATCACCAGATAAATAAAATGATTATACCAGTAATATAGCATTAGAATCCAATTTTCCAAGGCATACAAACTATAAAAGTAACCAATCTAAAATCTCGATGGATAAATCACAATATATAGTCTAAAATTAGAAAATTAACTCACTGAACTTTCAGACTCCAGTTTAAGAACCAAATTTAACTTCGAGTAATTTTAATGGAAGGTTATATGAAACTAAAAACATTCTCTCTCGAGATTAACAGCAAAGTATCTTGAACATAAGTAAACCTTTGCATCAAAGAAATCTGTCACCTTAAGTTACAGATATAGAAAATTAATAGCAAGTAAACGATACTTATCAAGACGAAGATAGCTTAGTTATGAGCGAGCGAGGGTATGGGGAAAATTATTCAAAAATATAAAGCTAAAAATCAAAGAATTTTACTTCCTCTCAGAAAAAGTTCCAAAACCCATGATATACATGGTTAAAAATTAGTAAAAAAATAAATAACTAAGCATTATAAAGTAACAGCATTAAAATACCATTACAGATGAGGGAGGACTAGAGACTGATATGGCAGCTAACAATCACCAGAGGAATTTATTTAAGATGTAAATGGTAAATAGGCAGTCTTAACTGAGAATCGGAAGCAAGGCTGTTTTCCTTCTAAAAAGAATATGGATTTCTAAACTTAAAATTTAGCTTTCGAAAAATCAGAGGATCTTGATGACAATAAAATGATTTTTTAAGACAACGACTTGATATATGTTAAAGGTAGCGCTATAAACGATAACTACATTGATTTTGCAGCTTCATCAGTATGCTGGGATCCAAATCAAATCATGGTTGAGGGTGGGAATAGATATACCATAGGAAGCAAAAGAATACCATTTTCTGTAGCTCATAAACACGAGACATAATTCAAGAATAACTTTTGTGATGACGGGGAAACATTAAAATTTTCCATGCTATAGTAAGTAAACACCAAAATAATTCCCATCTTCAAGCAACAAAAATAAAGGTCTTATGAATAACAAGAGTTTACATAAATCTAGCATGTTTCAAGAAACTCTTCAAAACTAATAGGCTTAAGAGAATGATGATCACATGGATGATTTTAATACCAAAGATTTCCCAACTATAGACAACTAGAAAGGAGTAGGTTTAGGAGGGAATTTTAGAACATCTGGTAAGAGTATTATTGATAAAATAGATAAAAATAGGAAATTTAAGAAATAAAATTAAATTATAATTATATTAGTAATCATAACTGTCATGAATTAGGAGTGTGTGTAATACTAATCAGTTTTAGTATTAAAATACATTTAATTAATTATATTATTATTAAAAAGTGGTCAAGTGGTCAGGTGGTCTAGGTGGTCTGGCCGGGGTTTTGGGTGGTCAGCACCGCAGCTAGAGATCCAATTACTAACGCTCTTACATTCTCTGGAACTCCACCCAGCAACGAAAATCTTGGCGGCAATATCTTCGTGTGCGCTGTTATTGATGTCTATCTAACAGATACTAACTTCTACCAACTCAGAATGAACATCCTTGAAAATTTCGACTTGTTGCAAGAGACATTGAAAAAGTTACATAAGTAAGAACTGAGTCATACAACCGGCCAGACCACCAAGACTACCTGACCACCAAAGACAATGCCAGACCACCTGACCACTTGACCACTTTTTAATAATAATATAATTAATTAAATGTATTTTAATACTAAAACTGATTAGTATCACACACACTCCTAATTCATGACAGTTATGATTACTAATATAATTCTAATTTAATTGTATTTCTTAAATTTCCTATTTTTATCTATTTTATCAATAATGAAAACGTTTCAAAATTCGATAACAATTAGTATTCTATGATATTATATTTTTATTTAAGTGACCTCCCAAGAACGATTTTGCTGTACCTTCCTGCTTATCCTCTTTTCTCACTTCATGTGCTCCTGGTCATGGAGTAAAGCTAGCCTCATCTGACTTCATTGATTTAAAGAAACTGTATAAGTGAGAGGTCTCAGTAAATCTTTTTGGATAGTAGTTATTTGGAGCTGGAACATGCTTTGGTAATTCACTCCAGTCTCTTCCATCCATACCAAAAGCAGCTTTCTTTTAGGCGTTTGGAGCTGTTTTTCCAAGTTAATTTGAACTGGGCATTACTTAAGAGCCTGGACCTGGTCCATCTACCTTCTTAGGTCTAATATGATCCTTACTTCTGACATCGGATTCAAATCTGGAGCCCATACTAAATAGTGTAGCTATGCTTGAGGGCTTGATAAGGTAAGCTCCTGGTCCTAAACCATCATGTTCTCTTTTGTCATTATTCTTTTTTTATACCCTTTGAATATTTAGGTCCTTCATTACCAACCTATAACAAAGATTTAATTTCGAATTAAAGATATACGAATGACTTAATATAATGAAAAAAAAGAGGAGCTAATATTTTTTTCATTGTAATTTTGCATTAATTATGAATTTGAGAAATAAAATCTAATAAATTAACGTAAAGCAAAATAATAAAAGCATAAAAGTTAAATAAATATGACAGCATTATAAGGAACTGGCTCTGGAACTTAGTTCGGAGATTTTAAAAAAGAATAAAACTTCACTAATACCTCACCTGCATTTGGTATTGGTAGGGGAGAACGATCAAACCCTAATCAAGTAATTCCAACTTGGACTCCATCCCCTAACCAATACACTTTTTATTTTGTTTACATTAATTTTATTTTTATTGCAATACACGGTAGCTAAAGATAGATCTCAAAATTAAGCTCCAAAGTTTTAGTAAGTAACACTTTACGAAAGTCAACATGAATTATAAAATAATTATGAATGCTTTTAATCAATAATTCCTATAGATTTGGAAATGGCGCAAGAACTGAAAAGAAGATTCCTAATATCCCTGGAACTGCTGACATCGAATTAAAGTCAAAGGTAAATAAAGTCATTCATATATCTGGATAATATGAACAATATCTAATTAAAAGTGGTAATTTTCTTGGATATGAAAGAATATTTTGGAAATTAAATATACAAATATAAAAGAATCTTTAAGTGTATAAAATGGATATCGCTAAGGTTATCAAAATTGGAGACTTTATTAAAGTTCTTGAATATTACAAAGAATATGTCAATGATCAAAAGGCACTTATATTTCTATTCATTTCTTAATCAAAATTTGTTAAATAAAAATTACATTTTTATTATAACTCCACGAAATCAAAACTAAGAAACAAGTTGGAATCGTACCTGAATAAAAGATTAACTAAGCTTAATAAAGCAGCTTAGAAAAAACTTAAAAAATGGTTAAAATCCTAGACTTTTTAATGCTATTAGATCGGGACCTCACATTTCAAGATTTCTTCACAAATATAGATGGATTAGAAGTGTTTAAATTGACGTACTATGGTCAAAAATATGCAGTCACTAATCACGTTTTCAATTCAAAGGATCTGGAGAGGATACAAATATACCAATGTTGGATGTTGGGGAAGAAGCTAAATCATGTTAAGAGTATATGATTTAAGGATCTTAGAACGTGAAGTTGTTAAAAATAAGGTAGAGAATGAAATCACTCACATAGAACAAAAAAATCAATTTTGCCATAAACAATTTGCTCACTAAGATGTTGTATCATTGTGACAAACAGAAATTATTGATGCAAGCTGCTGAAGTTTTATCCTCGTCTGAGAAACTTGTTTCGACTTAAAAAGTGGCTAAGCTCCTAGATTATTTTGGCAAGCTTTTTATGTTGGTTGATTATCAACGCTGCAAGTATCTCCAAGGCAGTTTATTTGCTCTTGGAGGTGTTCTGAAGCTTAAAGCTAAGAGTTATCTGCATACTAAGCAGTAAAGAAGTGAGAATAATTCAAGCGATGAATTCATATTAGTCTGTCCTTTGTTTAATGAAGAAAATGAATATGAAAAGTAGGAAATGCAAAGGGTCAGAGAGCTTTCAGATTTTGATCTCCATTACTTCGAAAATAATTTCATAATGGTTGTGCTAGAATTTGTTAGAAATTTAGCAGTACCATCTCATGGAGCTATAAACAACTAGATTTATCACTATTACGTAGAGTTTAGATAAGAAAAATTCATAGATGAGTAAGAGGAGCATGAAGCCAAGAATCCTCAAAGACTCTATGCCATAGAAAGCGCTCATTATGCAATAAATTTTTTATTTGACCTTCTTCAATTTACTTTCTAATCAATGGTGTTAACTTAAGAAAATTAGATTCATTAATAATACTAATCTGATTTAGATAAGAAAAATATAACTGAATAATAACTTCGTAATAGAATATTTGATCAAATCACTGCAAGTGAGCTACTTTCTATCGATTATTCGTTTTACTTTAGAGGCTTTGACAGATTGTTAACTGAAGTATGTTAGTAAATTAAGAATATCTGCACAAACCAGGAACTGCTATTATGGTTTTGGCTTACCAAGTGCGGAGGCAGACAGTGATAAAAAATGGCAGATGTTCTGGAGGAGGCAAGGGATTCTTATGATAGATAAGATAATTATAATGTCTTTGGATTGAGCGTTTACTACTGCCTCTCTTTTAAGTAATCTATAGATAGACTTACTGGAAATATCTCTACTCATTCATTTTAATTTAGTTAAGAGTAAAAGCTGTATGAACTTATAAATAAAATACTCATTATGATTTCTGTAAAGTAAACTAATACTAATCACCATTTTCAAACTCCTTAATGTTTGATTATTTGATGCCTTTGTTCTGATATTGCATTAAGAGAAGCAAATCAGAAACTGTTATAAATATTGGCTTGGAATCAATTTATTATTGGACATACTTGAATGAAACAACTAAACCTATCTTCGAGTATCTTGGGCAGCTTACCAAAAATTTAAATATATTACGTGTAAATTAAATGGCATTTTTAATTTCTCATTGTTTTTAATTATAATCCTATGTCTATCACATAAAAATTTCCTAATTCTTTTGAAATAAATACAATAATACAAGACGAGTAATCATTGTAATATCTGGTATAATAAATCTTTAATTTCATGGGAAGCGGTTAATACTCAGATACACAAGAGAAACTTTTCATGGAAATAGTTTACTAAATAATCAACATGTACTCTGTGGATGCATAAATTAGTATCTTCAACTATATATTCAATGTATTTTATATAATTTACTTCAATATTTGTCAATTAATTGTCAAAGATTGCCTTTAACGTTTTAAAGTTAAAATAAATGTCTTAGATGATGAAAAGAATGATTGTGCAATTTCAATTTTAATTTCTTAATTCTACAAGAACTTCATGATATCTTTAAAAATATACTAATTCTTTTATTTTATTTAGAAATTTCCATATTTGTATAGAATAGCTTTTCTTAAAACTATTTTATCTTAAGGTGATGAAGCATTTATAAAATATTTGTAGAACACCAAAGAAGAAGTGTTTGATTTGACTCTAGACTGCATGAAAGATGACTCTGTCTATATTTTAGATTTAACTGAAAGAATTCAAGCATCTCTAAATCTCTGCTGGTTCTTTTAATAAAATCTCGCTTTTTATAAGCAGCAGCATCATTTCTCTACAATTAAATTGTGATAAGAGAAAAGAACAGGGTTGAAGAAGGCAAAATGGAGCAACCACTCATTACAGAGAGCGCTTACTACAATGAAACTTTGAGAAGGAAATACTTTGAAGCTATGGCTTAAACTATATAAGCTGAACTCTCTGGATTGGCAGATAATTATTGATATATCAGTATATTCTGATAAATTTAATAATAATTCGACATATTTTAAATAAAATTAGATGACGAAAAGAAAGTCAAAGAAAATGGACAAGAAGAGGAAGCAAGCAATGATGAAAAACGTTGAAGTAAAAAGAAGCTCATTGTATAATTTGCAAAGTTTGTTAAGATAAGTATCATCTCTTTTGTGAAAACTAACTAATCTTTATCTCAAATTATTAATAAGAAAATACACTAAATATAGTTTCAAGATTCAAAATTCACAATAAGGAAGAGAAAGCTAATAACATTTAATTGATTAGATATTATAAAGTATGATGGGGAAATTAAGTACTCTGTCTGTCCTTACATTGTTATTAAACTTAGTCCCAACACAGTAAAAATTGCAGATTATGAGTCCATCAAGCCTTTAATCAAGATTTGATGATAAGATTTTAATAAAATATATAACATTATGATGATAGGTAGATAGATCAAGGCAAGTTATTCAAACTTTGGTTATATTTCCTACAGTCACTCAATTGTAAGTTTATAAATCAAAATGCTGAATAATTATTAAACCCAATCTACACTGTTTGCTTAGTGTAGAAAACAATCTAAAACATTTTAATTTAATTATCAAGGTTTGCTTATTAATATCCTTGATAGATAGGGAGACTCTACTATAACCCAGATGATTTGACAGCATGCGATGAGCTGCCACACTATATTTTAAGAAGGATTATGATGGAGATATTACTCCATTTTATATTGCAGAGCGTGGAACCTGCTCTTTTGTGAAGAAAGTTAGAAATATGGAAAATATTGGGGTTAGCGTTGCAATAATCATAGATGATGATGAACAAGAAATTGAAAACGTTGTAATGAGTGATGATGGCACTGGAGGTGGTATTCGTATCCCTTCTATGATTATATCAAAGAAAGATGGCAAAAGGTTGTTGGACTTCCTTAGAAGAGCTAACGAAGCTGAAATTGAATAGACTACTATTATGGCTTAATTTGTTATGGAAAAGCCTGACAACTGAGTCGAATACGATTTCTGGTTCACTTCATCTAACGAAAGAGCGTTAGACTTTATTACTGACTTTTAAGAGTATGACTAAAAGTTCTACGATAAAGTTTTGTTCACTCCTCACTAGTTTTCTGGAGATGCCCATTCTGCGAGGAGAAATATTTGCAAAACGATTGCTATGATGGTGGTAAATATTGTGCAGTTGAGCCATAAAATGAGGAGATTAAGGGCAGAGAAATTATTGATGAAGATCTTAGACAAAAGTGTCTCTACAATAAAGTTTACGAAGATCAAAAGACAAGATATATGTGGTGGGCTTATATCAGATACGTTCATTATAACTGCTACAGCCTGATCAATGAAGATTACAGTAGAAACGCTCACTTGAAGTTAGGATTAGACTTTAATGAGACTTAATAGTGTGTAAAGAATTCATTCTCAAGTGGCGATTGGGCTTCTGAAGCAGCTCACAATAAAATGATTGAAGATGAGATTGCCTATTGGAAAACTTATAGTACTGGTATCTACCCATCTCTTGTCATTAATAATCGCTCATTCAGAGGTCAACTCGAATCTCTTTAAGTTTTCTATGCTCTATGCACTGGTTTCTAATCATCACCCTCAATTTGCTCAGATAATAATAAATTTATTCTTATTTAAGTTTCTTCTTTAATAGTAATTGATTCAATAATTAACATTATAAAGCAATCTTGGGCTCTAACACCCAAGATTTCCTAGACTGAGGAGATGATATTAAAGGAAGTGTAATTGTATATTAATTTACTAGCTCTTATCATCCTAAATTTCGTGATAGTGTACTGCTAAAGATGACATTCCAAGAAAGAAATACAATCAAACATGCGAGTGCATATTGAAAGCGCAGTCAGTTAGTATTTCGCTTTGAGTTTGGGCAAAGAAACTAACAGAAGTTATCAGTGAATATTATAGGGTCTAGTTTTATTTTTTATAAAATTATCTTACATTACTTTTTTCTGATTTAGAATAAATCTTATTTTATAAATACCCTAATATTGCTAAAATACAAAAGATTAGGAAATTGTATGAATTAAATATAGAAAAAACAGTCGTTTTATTGAAAGTTATATTAAAAATATAAGTAATAATAGAAATTCTCTAATAAAAGAGAGTATTTATAGATTCACTTTTGATATTATACTAACTGCTCTTATTTATTTTTTATATGATAATTTATTTATGAAGAATTTCTAAAATAATTCTATTTTAGCGGAGCAAGTCTATACTCTTATATATTATGCAAATTTGTACTATTTTGATATTTTTGCGTTATAAGTATTTATTGCATTTCTGCTGTCATAGCATTACAAATCCATGACCTCTGATTTCAGTTCTTTATTTCCTCATATTCTGTTCTCCTCAGTTATTCATCATTAGTTTTAATTTAGTTTCTATAAGAAAATGTAAATAAAATTATGTGAAAAGAAGTATAATAAATGGGAAAAAAGCATTACGTTCCTTTGAAATGCTCTTCTTAGTAATAACCACTTTTCTCCATTTTATTTATAATAATGTGATTATTTTCTGTTTTAATTTGAGATATTAACAATTTTTAATTTTCAAAAAATTCACATTCAATATTGAATGTGAATTATTGATTCAATAGTTTCATTTAAATTCTGAATCTCTCAAATATAAACACCTCTTACAAATTCTTTAAATGCTTAAGCTATTATGAAAGAACTGATTCAAATAAAAGATGCAAATTTAAACTCATATTAACACGAGATTTTTAATTTGTAAGTTTGCTAAATATTCAGAGATGTATTAAAATATTTGGGATTGTATAATAAAATAGAGATTTTGAAAGAGAAATACGACAAGATATTTCAAATTAATTAATTTATCATTTATATTTCATATATGTGTTAAATTTATGCTATTTTTAAGATATTAAGTTAATTTTTGAGAAAAGTAAGCGATCTATTACTTCATCATCGAATGTATTAAGCAACACTCAGAGGAGGAGACGCTCATTTCTTTCCCTTTCCGCTGGCTTGACCCTTCTTGGGGGCTTGGACATTCTTTTGAGTGGGGGCAGCTTTTTGCTGGACAGTTTTCTTGGCTTTCTCTTGCTTCGACCTTCTTCTGTTGTCTCTTCTTGGCTTCCTTCTTGGTAGCCTCGAGTTTCTTGTCCTTGTCCTCAGGCTTTTCGGCTCTTCTTCTCTTGATTTCGTCCAAACTCAAACCAACGATGGCTTTTGAATTCTTGTGGTCTTCTTTGTTCTGCGCTTGGAGATTCCGTCGGCCTTGATTTTTTTATTGAAGCGTCTCCATGCTTGGGGTCATTTCAACTTGACACCCTTCTTGCGTTGATGGAAGTGAGACATAACCTAGGTGCTGAAGAAGTAGTACACCTTACCATCCTTGCAGCGAATTTACGACCTCTACCAGGGTAGATTCTGTTTCTGAGAATGAACAGGGATCTGTTTTAATCACCATTTGAGCGTATCTATATATAATAATACTTAATTTCACAGACAACTATTTAAATTTTTCCTTAAATCTACTACCTCTCGCATACCATCTAATTCATTAACGTCCTTTAATAATTGCTAAAAATAGTAGGTAAATTGATTTAATAAAGTCTTAAATGAATTCAATTAATTACTAAAAGCTAAATTAATTAAATTAATTACTAAAAGCAAATATCACTACTTGACTGCTGAAAATAATATGCAGTCGTAAGTCATCTACATCATAGAATCTTTATCATTAGTATAGACAGATTTCTTCCACTCTTTCTGTCTGAATTCAAATTCAAATTTAGGTATAATCTGCTCAATGTCTTCTCAAGCAAGTTCAAACTATATCTCATTTGGCTATTCAGCATAATGATAGAGTAGAGGTCCAATATTTATCAAATTTCCTCCCTTCTTCAAGATTTTGTGGATACATTCGATGTACTCTAAAATGTTATGTGCGGTGTCAAGGAAAAAGCAAGTCACCACACAGTCCCATTACTCTATAATAAAATAAAAAATAAGATTTGTTTTAGTTACCTGTCTGCTTTTAATAGGCTTCTACAAATTCTCCTGCTACCATGCTGAAATCATACTGCTTATCTTTACTCATTGCTTCATCTAATAATTATAATTGAAACTCTTGCTTACTTGGGCAAATATCTGGTATTTTAATACTAACAAATGCCTAATCCTCCCTCTTTAAATTGTTAAAGTTGTGCACAAATGGGTACACTTCAAATTGTTCTTTTTTATCAGTGAATTCAGGATAAAATTTGATGACAACAACATAAAATAAGCAAATTATTTCCTTGAGATTTATAACCTTGAAGAGCCAACTCAAAAACTAAGCGACCAAGTCCACAACCAGGATGTAGGATGCTTATTCTCTCGCCTGTTTGTTAGTTTACAGGATTTGGGAAGAAATCATTAATCTCATCTATAATTGGCTTGTAGCCATGTCTCTCTCCTCTTAACCCAAATTAAGAATTCATTAATATCATTAATATCATTAATAAAGATGTAACATTATTTTTTACTATTTCTTACCTCAGAAGCCCAGTCTCTTAAAAAACTCTTAATTGTGATTCTCATTTTTATGATGTCAGTTGGTCTGACTTGAATAGGCTTTAATGCAATCATTCCTTTTGGTAATTTATCATGTTCAAAGAGTGTTTAGTAATCAGCAACAATCATATTAAGAATGAATTGATTTGCAAATATTGCTTTTCTTAGTTTTTCTAAGCGGGTCTCCCCTAAAGTTATCTGGCAGATATTTCATGGTTATAAAATTTACTTATATATGACATTTAATTGATTTAAAAATGCTTATAAAAATATCATGTATTTGGGATCTGTCTTACTAAAATCTCTCTTCATCCTGGCTACATCTCTGACAGCATCAACCTACATATAATTAAGTATTAATTATGATCTTATTTTACCCCATAATTAAAGAAAGCAGAGGCAACATGCTTGAAATGAGCCTGCTCTTCAGGGTCATCCATGGGACTTCCTCTATGTTTCTAATTGCTGCCATCATTTCCATGAGAGTGTTGTTAGTTGCCATGATCATGAGAGTGATTGCATTAATCATTAAGTTGGTGATTATCTTTCATTAAATAATTATTTGTAATAAATTAATTAATAAATGAATAAAAATTATTCGGGAATTCGAAATTAATGAAATTAAATATAAGTCTATAACAATTTAACAATTAAGTTATATTTAATCATTAAAATCTTCTGAAATCTATAGCTGCAAAAAATGCCAGAATAAGTTCGATTATTATGCAAAATGCAATTATCACTCCCATTATAGCCTCAAATGCCAATCTGTATAATAAAGTTTAGAATTATATTGTCTGTATTGATGTTTATAATTTTGAACTATATTTCTATTGATTTTTACAAGTAATAATTATCTTTGTTAACACTTACGCATATATGTTTGAAGTATAATAAAGTATATATGTCCAATTAGGCAAGGCAGACACAAGCCTATAAACCTAAGTGTAACAAGTGAAGCCACATTTTTATTGCCCTTGCTGCCACAGAATAGCCTGCTATACTAGACGGCCAAAACTAAAATAATACCCACAAATTCCAATTCAAAGTAGCCTGTGGGGTATATTTGCTGGTAGCGTTTGTAATAAAGTAATACTACCGATACTACTGTCCAACGATATATTGCTAATTTCTCAAACTCGATTAAGAGCTGCAGCGACAAGTAGCTTATCTATAGAGCAAATATTTAGAAAATGGGAGATGTAAAAAGGTTTTTGGGCAATAAAAGTATAAATTAGAGATGGTACGATAAATTAGGTATTTAAAAAAAAAGATATTACTTACTGGTGTGGTTTTAGTAATGATATTAGACTTCTGTTGTTATTATTGGGGATTGCCAGCTTAGTTTTGCCCTGATGTTTAACTGTTTGGATCTGCGTAACCTCCTTCCATGTTATTTATTGCTTTATTTTAAATTAAATTTACAATTTAAATTTTAAATTTAACTTTAATCCTGCACAAATAAATTACAGAATTCAATTATTATTTCGGTTGAATAAATAATAAAAAGATTGGAAGATATAATATTTTTTAACTTTAATTAAAAACATGAATGCAAAATTACATCGAGGAAGAATTTTAAGGAACTTAATGACCAATATAACATGTTAAACTTAGTTTTATAAGTTAATAAAATTGTGGATATTTTCGGTTTTATTGAATTTTATAAGTATTTTAGCAATACCAACTGTATAAAGATGCCAGGGGGGTACAACGGCCTTACAGCCCTTATGATTGCATAAATAAATTTTAAAGTCACATATCTCTCTGGAGCATCCCTCTCAGGATCAAGAGGTGTGCCTGATATAGGTGTTCTAAGTTTATAAGATTTCACTCAGACTATAAAAGACATTTATGACAGCAGTGAGTTGCCAATTATAGCAGATGCTGACGCAGGATTTGGGGAGGGCGAGATGTGCGTTAAAACTGTTTATGAGTATATTAAGGATGGAGCTGCAGGCCTTCATATTTTATTGATAATGATATAGTTTTAATAACCTTAATTTTACGAATCACTTAACCAGTTTTGTAAATATTTAAGACTAAGAATTTCCTAAGAGATGTGGCCATTTAGCTGGTAAAACACTAATCCCGATTTCATATATGAATAAGAAAGTGTAAATATGTGCAAATTAAAGAGATAAGCACTAATGGAGATTTCATTATTTGTGCAAGAACAGATGCTAGGGGTGTTAAAGGATTAGATAGTGCTATAAATAGGGCAAAACATTATATTGATGCTGGTGCTGATATAATCTTTCCTGAAGGATTAGAGTCTCTTAAAGAATTTGATATAGTCGCTTATAAAAAGAAAAGAGTAATAATTTAATAATTTTACTATAATTTATTATAGGCATTAAAGAATCACAAGAAAGTAATTTATCTATTAGCAAACATGACTGAATTCGGTAAAACACCGCACATTTCCTTCTAAGATTTCTAATAAAGAGACTACTCTTGTGTGATTTATCCAGTATCCACATTAAGAATAGCTATGAGAGCAATTTAAAAATTCTTAACATAGCTTTAAAGCGAGGGAAAAGTTTCTGATAAAATGTTACAGTAGATGCTAACGAGACAAGAATTATATGAGCTTTTGAATTATAAACCAGGGGAGGAGTGGTATTATCCATCTCCGAAATAACCTAAAGAATGATTTAGAATTTGATTGATTTTTTCTCAACTCTCTATTTTTATCTCAGTAATTTTTACATCAAACCTTTCTGGCAAATGATCATGATAATTAAGAGAGCTATGTATTGCAAATTTAATTAATATAGCATAAGTATAAAATGAAAAGAATAACACTATTTGCTTTTAATGTTAAGGAATCTGTGAAGTTAAAATAATCCTAACAGAAAGAATAAAATTATGAAAATCAAGCTCTTTACAGTCAAGACAAATTTCTTAAGAATAGTATTTTTGTGGAAAAAAACTAAAGACTAAATGAAATCAAAATAAATTAACAATGATCTGTTGCAACCACCAAATAATATAAATGCTAAAGATGACTAGTTAGATGCTTTTTAAGAAAAAAAGGATTAAAGCAACATTTAGAATTTGTAGCAAGAACTCACATCATATTGCTCAAAGAGAAAGTTGATTTTAATCAATTACAATTGCAAATATGAAATAGGAATTGATTAATTATTAAGATTGAAAATATTTTCTTTTTAACAATAAAAGGAAGAGTATCATTCGACATAGAAATAAAATTAAGAATTTTCAAAGACTTCTTTGCAATTTTTCTCTAGTAAAACCTAAAGTTAGATGTTAGACACACTAACTTCTTAAAAAAGAAATTAATAAGCAAGGGGATAAAGTAATCATTACAAAAGCAAATCATCGATAGATAGATTTTTAATTTCAGAAAAGGATACTGCCCTTATTTCTTTAGGAAAAAATGGACCGTTATCTTAATCATAAAAACCTTTAAAATTTAATGTTTCCAAATTTGGAGTCTAAGTTTCTTAGAAAAACTTAGCAATTAAAAGTGACATTTTTAGATCGTTTCATAATCATTAAAATTATAATGTAGACTTGTAAAAACCAAGCTTTTTTGATAGATTATACTAGAAATCTTAAAACATACCTTTGAAAAGGATAAACTCTGTTTAAAATCTCAAAATTGATCGCTAATTAAATTAAGTAGGTATTACCCAAAGTAAAAATTCTCTAAGTTCACCAACAAATAAAAATATGAAGCATCCGATTGCTTAAGATCCAGGTTCCAAATCAGCTCGATATATGAATCCAACTTAGACTCAAGAGCATTTTAAGACTTCTCAAAAGCGGGAATATACAATTTACTTTCTTATTTTCCCAAGCAACTTTAAAAAACTTAAAATCATTTAAGGGGGTAAAGTCAAGGCTTTTAAGGTTACATGTCATAGTAAAACTTTTTCAAAGCACCAAATAATATGAGTTAAGTAAACATCCTGAGTCCTTTAAGTGATTAAAATAAAGACTACAAGACTATTTTAGACTAGCAGAGAAAGTATGATGAATCTCTAAAAAATAAAAAGAAGAAAATATGTATGGACATAGATTGGATTTAGAGAGATGAAATATTATTAAAGCAAAAGGCTTAAAAATCAGAACTTTATAGAATTAAAAAGATAAGATTGAGAGAAGACTTCTTAGGTCTAAAATTAGCAAAGCTTTGCAAGCATAGTAAAATAATCTATGTAAGTTGCAGATGAGAAAAAAAGAGAGATTAACTTTTATACAAGTAAAAGCTGAACAGGGCATTCAAGAAATGGAGGATAGATATAATCATTTGAAAGAAACAGATTAATAGAGAATAAATAGGCAGAGGTAAAGTGAGGATGAAGATAAAAAATAGAAGAGAGAAATTTAAAATGAAACAGATGGATAGCCTAAAAGCACAATTGTTAGAATGAGATTTTGTAAGTCAATTTTTCATATTCTTAACAATTTTAAAAGCCAACCCACCGGCTAATTATTATTCTCCTTTCATTCCAGGATTTCCTCTAAAAGGTTTAGATGAAAAAGATCCAAATGAAATTCTTGTGGATTAATTTAACTATTAAAAACTCTAAATGATTAATAAAGACCCAAATTACTTCAGTAAGAGTGATAAAATTAGAGAAAACATTCGATTTTTCGAGACTGATGAGGATGAATTTAGTGAGAATAAAAATACCAAAATGAAAGGGAAAATTATCAAGGACACTTTCTATAAGCAACATAACCAAGATAAGGTATGGGAACAGCTAGTAAAATTTGAAAAGAAATATGGAGTTGATCAAATGCCGGATTGGATGCATGATTAGTATAGTAATATCTAAGAGAAGAAATTTTGTCAAAGTAAGGTATTTAAACATACTGCGACTTAGAAGCTAACAAACTAAAGCAATGAAAGAAGAGATTCAGTTACCTAACAAGCCTAAAGAAAGAAGATTAATTTATATTGCTAACATATTTTTGATTAAGAGTCTATGGAAATAAAGTACCTCAACACTTCCAATTCCACCTTAACTCGGGAAGCCACTCGGTTTAAAATCTAAAATCTCAAAATGCTGCCAATCCTCACTTTAACTAATTTTCCACCTCTAACTAAATTTATAGCCCAGCTGTTAGATTAGAAAAACAAACAGCATCAGTTCTTATAATAAATTCAACGAACTGAGGAGCTCAAAAGGCAGTCAGTGCTTATAAAATATTTGAAAAAGCTCAGACAAGCTGAAAACTAAAAAGAAGAAGAGAGAAGGAAAAAACTTACTTAAATGATTGAAAAGCGATAGAAATCAATCAGCAAGCATGAAAAGATTTATGAACAAAAAATCAAGATGCTCGAGGCGAAAGCTCTAGAAATCAAGTATTCAGCTAAAAAGTAACTTTTCTATAATGCTGCTTAAAACTTGAAACTTAAATTAAAAAAAGAAAAGTTCAAGATTAGATGGAGAAGGTTGCTACCAAAGAAAACAAGATGAAAAGTTAAGTTTAGAAATTAATGTCTTTAAAACTTCATTTGAAAGATTGGCAAGCAAAACTTTAATTAAATGAGAAACTTGAAGATTCTATTTTATTTAAATTTCGTTATTACTCTTTCCCGAAATATTTTTAAACTTATTATATGTTCCTATGAGAGGAGAGTCTTAAAAAACTAAAGAAGAAATATTTGATAAATTGATTGAGCAATTATATTCAATGGAGTGGAATAAATTAAGAGAAGAAAACGCAATGGAATTTCAATACATGAAAATAATGTCTTTAATAAAATAGAACAAGCAGAAAATAACATCAATAATTTGTGATTAAGAGTGATTAAGAATCAATTTTACTTATTTAATTTTATAATATTCAGCTTTTTATTTATGATAAATACTAAATAAACAATTATGCAATATTTATGATTAATATTTTTAAAAGAAGATGGTGGGTAAATCTAAGTAATTTTTGTATTGCTGAATGTTAATAATTAGAATTAAGCATAGAATATTTTTTTTAAGACTTCTAAAATATTACTGAGAATATTTGATACTGAGGATAATGAAGAAATATAATTCTTAAATTTATAAATTCATTATCTAATTAATTAATGAAAGTTGAAATTTTCGTATATAATATCCTTTAAATTCCCTGAATTTTTTTCTAACTCCCTTTAAATTTATATAGTTGTATTAAAAAACTTAGTAAATTAATTTAATATAAAAAAATTAGTATATTCCATCTTTGAAGACATAAGCTGCAAAAATTAATGCAAGATTATGTTTGAATTTTTAAAATTAAATAAAACTCAATTAAAATTTATCAAAGTTATGACAATCAATTTTGTTGAAATAGAGTAAAATGGTGCAAGTTTGATAAATGAATTTAAAAATAGATTAACCTTTTTATTTGAGGTACTATTTTATCTCATCCCTTGAGCAAGATAAAACGATTTTAATTTAGGCATAAGATAAAAAATTACCTCTAATTTTTAGGCACATTTATTTTTAAATTATTAATCTTATCAACTACCAGATTGTCCAGCTTTGGAGAAAGTTAACTGCCACCAAATAAATAATTAAAAATAATTTTGATTTTCCAATTCAAAAGAATTCCTACAATATCAAATGTTTAAAAACTTTTCCACACACCTAAATTAATTCAATTTTGTGGTATAAGTCAATAGTGGACTTCCAAATGCTGTAACTAGATACACAGATTTCATAACTAGTAACACTAGCAGGATTATCTATTTACTCCGGCCAAAGTGTTGAGAGATATTAGTTTACTTCTGTGCACTGCATGGAGAATCCCAGGAATTTCTCTTGACTAGGCTACTTAGTAACTCTTGTCAAAGTTGCACACAGGAGTATCAGTATTTCGTGACCCTTGATACTCTTCTGGGAAACGTGCATTATTAGTAGCAGGAACATCAGCATCCATAAAGATCTTGGCTAAATTCTTTTGTATAAAATTTACTCCCCTAATAACATCTAGGAAGCTCAATTAACTATAAATTGCTGCTAACTCTGTGTATAACAACAATCGCAAGATGATTTCCTCAAGCTGTGATATTTAAGTGAGCAAACCCCCTTAAATGAAAATTGAAGTAGGATACATTGGAAACCATGATTGTGAGCGACGGTGCTTCAGCTTTTGTGAATTCGGTAAAGTATCGCTGCTTGATATGCCTTTAAAGTTATGTAAGTTGGAGCAATAGCTGTACCTCATCATAATAACCCTCTTTATCTAATTAACATTTCTTGCCTTTTTATGATATAAAAATTTGTTCTAATTATGAAAGTATTATTGTTCTATTAATTCTTGGTCGCTTCTTATCTCACACCATAGATGGGATATAAATATTCTAAGGTGCTATTTCTAAACTACCATGTGTGCTACAAATATGGATGTATTTTTAATTAAAATTAGGTATTTAGAGTGTATAATAAATGGAATCTTATTATAAAAGTAATATTTTTCCCAATTTAAATAAGTAAAGGTTGGCATGAAATTAATGTTATAAAATAATATTTATGTGGGAAGGCTATTCACGAACTTACTAGGTATATCTTTCATAGTAATTATATCCTATTTACAATACCAATATCAAAAAAAATAATTACCTGAAACCTCAACACCATGGGATAGGATTAAAACGAAATTTAACTTAATAGTTAGATGCTTGCATATTATTAAATGTAAGAAAATTTTAAGCGAATAAATTAGGCTTGAAATAATTTAATATTGTTTAAATGATATATGTTATTCGATATTGCATATAACCTCTGTGATCCTGCTAGTTTTTGAGAACTTTCTTACACAAATTATCAGTTTTTATATAATATGCCTTCCACTTCTAGTTCTAAGTACTATTGCACTTATGATAGTCACAAGGCGAATTATGTACTTTTCTTCTATAATAGATACGGTTGCCCTTTTCAATCTAATTCAATATATAATACTTCATTGTTATTTTTCTAAGATTTCCTTAATACATTTTTAATCATTATTGTATTATAATATTTATGGATTTTTCACAGGTGTAATAATATGGAATTTCACATTTTTCGCTTGTGCAATTGACATTTTAGTTAAAAAGTCAGACTTTATTTTTACAATTTTACTATTTTCTACTATATTCTTAATGGGATATGGTAGTTATCTCTACAAACATCAAAATAAGTTTAAACTTTAAGATATCCGGGACATCAAGAATGATACATAAGCCTAGTAAAATTAATTAATATAATCATGCTTATCTTATTGAAGAAATATTTAAGTTTTATATATTTTCATTTAATAAGGTCTCTTGAAGTTCATTTAATTATATTAAGTAGTTAATCAGTTTAGCTGATTCTGAAATAGTTTTAAATGATTCATAGAAGAGAGAAAGATAAGCAATCAATATGGGAATTGTAAAATCTATACAAAATGTACATCTTTACATGCACCCCAAAACCCTTTCAGTAGTTTGATTGAGTTTTTGATTGATAAAATTAGACTATTAGTGTATAATTTTTAGTGTTTTAAAAGGGTTCATGTAGGGCTTTAATGTTTAAATTAGTAATATAAGTGAGTATATGCGAGGTTTGGGGTCTGTTTATGACTGTGAATATACAGATTTATTGTTTAAGTTGCCTTATCAATAAAAACCCCAAAACCCCTTATTGAGGTTTATAAGTGCTTTGATTTGTAGGGAATTTGTTAGGGGTTGGGGTTATTAATTAAATGCGAGACAACAATAGCAAGCTTTTGGGGTCTATTTATGATGAAGAGTATATAGATTTAGTGTTTAAACTGCGTTATGTATGTGATATGTATAGTGATTAAGTCAAACCAGTACTGAACTATAAGTCTATTGCAATGCTCTTAAAGCGTAGTCCATCAACTGTTCGCTCTCACTGTTTGAAAGCTGTGTAATTAAAGCAACAATAGCTGAATTCTTAGCCTAAGAGGAAGTCTAATTTTGTTTAGAAGCATATTGACTATCTTATTAATTAAAAAACTTTGAAGTATTGGGCTCACTTCTCTCTTGACTAACGACTATTATGTTTCACCGTCAGTTCCCTGAGTTGAAGATCTCTGCATAATCTGTTGCAAACATTTATAAACGAAACGTTATCTCTTATAAAGGTGTGAATCGTATCAAGAGAGTAGTTGATTTCACTCTGCCATTTTACAACAACAACTTAAATTATATTTATAATTAAATGGAGAGAGCCTAATAGAATAATATTAAGTTTATTCATGCTGACGAGGCTGTGTTTACCTTCAACACTTTCATCTAGAAGTCTTGGTATAAGAGGCATAGTAATATAGAAGTATGTGATTAGAAAGTCAAGGTATAAACAATGGCAATTCTTGGAGGTATTAGTGAGGATGCTGGTTTAGAAACTTATGTTATTCATCCTCGCTCTATTAAGACAGATCAGTATATTAAGTTCTTAGAGCAGCTGAGAGAGCATTACCCTGAATAAGAGATTATACTGTTTGTTGATAATCTTTCAGTTCATAAGACAAAAGATACAAGGAAGAGTTATGAACAACTTAGAATAACGCCAGTGTTCAACGTACCTTACAGTCCATAGTTTAATGGTATTGAGTTCTACTGGGGTATTTAAAAGTTCATTACAAGAAACTGCTTCTATACCACTTGATGCATGACCTACCTATCGATATAGTAGACTTTATTAAAAGCTCAGCGAAGAGAGTAGATAATTAATTTTTTTAAAAGTGTGCTAAAGATTGGATAGTGAATGTATATAAATAAGTTTTGTAGTTAAGTTAATGAATATATAAGTCACATTTAAAATTCTTTAGAGGGAGCTGGCTTCTCTTTCTTTTCTTCAACTTCTTGCTTCCCTCCTCCTAAGTTTCTTCTCTTGCTGCCAGCTCCGGCATCTATGTTCATTAACTCTGGAGGCTAAATATTTGAATAAAGTCTCTTGCTAACTTCATACTTTGTCTGCGATTTTCGCTTTCTGTGAAGCTTGCTCTGTTCCTTCATCAAGAGGATGCCAGTACCAGATTTTTCTAAATAGTTAAACAATCTTACTTGAAATATATGGGTGCTTCTGCAGCTCTTATAGCCAGCTCTCGCTTATTTTGATCCCTTGTTTGTCCTTATCTTCTGAAGAGATGCTGTACCTTTCTTTTGAGATTCTTGAATAATTTCTTTCACGTAATCACCTTTATTTGTTGCAAGTATTCCAAAGAAATAGTTTCTTTCAGGTAGTTTATTTGACAACTGCTTCTTAGTAGCAGGTACAGCGAAACCTCTTGGTCATTCATAGCATCATCATATAAGTTAGTCACTGAGATTTCTGGATAGTTTGGGATCTCTGCAAACTTTACATCTTAAGTTTTCAATGCTTTCTTCTCTTCGCAGAGTATGGCTCTTAGGAATGAAATTTTAGTACCTTCCATCGTTGGCAGGAACAAATCAACTACATAATCAAGATTAGCCACTTTGATTTCATTACCTTGCTGCACCAGGTAGCGATGCAAATCCTCCTTGCTTCTAAA
>ARYC01005598.1:0-13219 GCA_000711775.1 Oxytricha trifallax | reverse complement strand
AGTTTATTGTTAGTTTCCACATAACCTCTATTTAATTGTTTTTACTTGAAATATTTTTAAAATAGTTAAGTATGAATTTTCCCAATATCTTAATTTCAATTTTCTAGCAGTTTACTTATTATAAAAACAAATTGATAATTTTCATCCTCATTTAATTTACTAAAATTAGCATTTTTCTTTGCTTAAAATATATATTAACATATAATTTGATTAATCAAATACAGAAAACCCTTTATGCTTTATAAAATCACATTTCTTATTGAGTTATAGCAAGGATTGGTAAAATAATTTTGTACTCTTGCTCTTAACTTTATTATATTTTAAATCAGCTGTACTCTCTTAAGACAATTAATTAAATTTATAGTTTAATTATTTGTGAGATTAACATTACAGATAATCATCCCTTATACCTTTTAATTCTTAGTAAATATATTTTATTTTCATATTTTTTAAAATATATTTTTTATTCTTATTTATATTTAAAGTAATAAATCTATTAGCTGTTAAAAATCTCTCCTTGAATAAAAATTATAAATTTATAAATTTCTTCTTAATACATCATTCAACTCAGCACTAGTTTTATAACCCTTAGCTCTATAGAATAATATAATTGATTGAACTATGCTTTATTATTATTATTAAAATTTTGAGAATTTTTCCTGTAAAAAAATATAAGTATTTATAATTAAATCATTGATAGCAATTTTTTGAATTTTCCTTTTATCAAAGCATACTGTTAAAATAGAATATTTAATAAATAAATCTATTAATAACTTTATTAATTATAATAGCTTTGTTACTTATATTTGAGAAATAATTAATATGTGATTTAAGCATTGCAATTTTATTTTTAATAATTACTTATATTTTAGTTCTAATATAATGAATCAACTACTAATTAGTATTTTTTAATTAAATTAATCAAAAAATTTACTATTAATAAATTTATAATCCCTTATACATATTTAACGTGTAAATCTTTAATTAAAGATTAATTTACTTACACAAATAGTTTTTAATTTAATGTATAGGTGAGCTACCCATTTATAAATTTTCGTAATACACCACATTTATATCTTAAATATGTGCTATTCTATTTATTTAGATAGTTCCTTTTTTATATGTATGTAAAATTTCTCATTATACCCATAATTTTAAGCTTTATTTTCCATGTGAATAATTAGTAATTTATTTAAATTAGCTCTAATTAAAAGAATTTCCAAGAACCCAAGAATTTTTTTAGAAAATCTTCAATAGATTTTATGTATGTATATTATTAAATAACTTTCTTAAAAACTTTAATAAAAATATGGAATAGTCCCCTTGATATTGTAAAAACAGATTCCATTTCTAATTCATAAATTATTAAATTTTTATAATTAATTAAATTGTTTTAATCCATCATATTGCAATGATATAATTACTCCCTAATTATATTAATTAATTTATTAAAACTATAGCGCTTTTATAAAAATAATGATTTGTAATTTTTTTTCATATGTCAAATTACTTAATCAATGTTATAATAATGATTTTGAACCTATTTAAAATCTATATGGGATTAATTTTTAGATAAATTTTTTACAATTGTTATTTCTATAAATTTTAAGGTTGAATAAATATGTAAAAAAATCTTGATATAAATAATTAAAATAAATTTTTATTATTAATCAAAATTAATGCCTCAAATTTTATGAAAAACTTTCTATAATATCTTAATATTTTGATGAAAGTATTCTTATTGATTTTAATATCTGAGAAAAATTATATATATATCCAATAAAGCCTTTCTTATTATTATGTTGCTACAAAAATTATAAACAAAATCTGATTTTCATATGCACTGACTCTATTTAGTATGATGTGATAATTACCACCTTCGCTAAAAATTACATCATAATTTTACAAATAATCTAAATTTTTATCACTAGAATTTTCCTAATATTAATTAAATTCTTTTTAATATTGTTCATGTATCTCTATACTTTAAATAAAAGATTTTGCTTTCACCCATTAATAAATTATAATATCTTTTTGATTAAAGTAGTAACCATTCCTCATTATATTAGTTTTTATAGACCTCAATATACTATTATTATATAAGTACTATGAATTTTAAATTCTTTTTTTTAATATGTGTGTCAAACGTTTAACTTGAGAATATTTTGAAATAAAATCTATTCATTATTATTAATAGTAAACTTCATATTTAAAGTAATTAATCATCAAAATAATATTATAAAAAAATCTATGGCTTTTTATTTTACTTTTAATAATAATTTCCTTAATAAAGAGTTGAACTCTATTTTGATTAATTTAAAGATCTTAAGTTGTTAACCAATTGTGTAAAAATAGTTTAAACTATTGTGTTTTTTCAGATTTTTATTCCTATAATTACTCTTTACATTAATGATACACTCATGCACCGTGGTTATTTGTTTATTAGGTCAATTAAATATTGATAGTATAACATTATGAATTTAGATAAATTCTAAAAGGAATAAAAGGATTACTTCAAAAAAAAATTAAAGAATTCGTTCAGCAAAAAAAGTATTTGCTTTAAAAGGTAAAAATTTAGAGCAAAGATAAAGCATAGTTTAGTTTAAAATCAGTGTTCTTTCTAAAAAGAGAAAAACAGAAATAATCTTTATTGAATTTTCTCAGTATTTTGTAAATAAAATATACTTAATAAAAAGTAGAGCGAAAACCCAGTTTTAAACTATTTATTTAAATTAACAATTGCTTAAGCATTAATTTGTTTTACTTATACCCCTTCATAATTTTTATTACTGTTTTAATTAAAAATTGTCACAGATAATCTTATAATTTAACTATTTTCATTAATGTGCTTTATTTTATAGTATATCTTATTAGTCGCATTTTTTAAAATAAATCCTAGTTAAGTTAGTAAGTATTATAATCTCAATACATTTTATTTTGCAAATTAAATCATCGAAACAAAACCTTTTATTTAAATGATAGTTAGCAAATGTTTTCAAATGAGTTTTATATAATTTTCGCTAGAGTATTGTAGAAATGAAACATTAAATTAAATTAATTATTTTAAAAATATATTTATTACAATTTAATTTTAATTAAACCTAGTTCAAATAGAATATCATATCTATGATTAAGAACTCATTTTAATTAAATTAAATTTATTCTTAATGTTTTTATAATAATGTATTGAAATGTTTCTTTACTATTGTTTTATTGTACTGCTTTTTTGTCAGAATAATTTATGCAATTTTTAGTCTAATAACTTTTTAACAAGTAGAATGTTAGTATATAGCCCCCTCTAATGTTATGATATTTGTACTCTAATCAACTTTGAAATGATTTTTTTATAAATTTAAATAAATAAGGATTTTAATTGAATAAATGAAAGTTATATATTAAAATATTAATGATGGAGCGTTTGAAGGTAGACCGTCTTAATTAAAGTTTTGATTAAATATTATTTTTTGAATAGATTCTTTATGAATTAAATAAATGGAAGACAAATTAAGTCCTCTATCTATAATTGAACCCCTTTTATTAATTCAAATCAAATTTATTATTATAATTTCTCTTAAAGTATTTCGCCTATTTATACCCTTAAGGGTACATTAAAAAATATTTGAATCTAAACAAAATTATACTATAGTTAATTAAGATTAGTTTATACAAATAAATTTATAGAATATAGATATTATTCTTTTATTAGATTTTAATTTTAAAAAATATTTAAACTAAATTTATTCAAAAATTTTGCTTCAAATATTAAGTTTTACTTGCAATATAAAAATGAGAATAAGTAAATTAATTTTCCTCAATATCATAATTTACTTTGCATGTTGATTAAAATATTTTAAATTCTTAACATTATTTATTTATATGTAATGCAATTAATTTTTGTGTTGGTTCTCTGAGAAATCATTTCGCAGATTATTATAATTCGTTTTTCAACTGCTTAAATTATTAATCGTTCTGATTCTTTTATGATCATAAGTTATTTTTTACTATGATTTTATGCAATTTATAAATGCTAAATTTTTTTAAATAATACAAATTTAATTAAATTTTGTCTCAGATAGAATTATTCAACATTTTATAGTATAATTGATTATGATTATTAGAAGTCGTAAAATTTCTAATTTAAAAAAATTACTAAATACGCAATCATATTTAAAATACTAATTATAAGATTTTTAAATGTATAATAATTAATTCAGTTAAATTGTCAGAAAGATTTAAAAATAGCATGAGTAAAATGTTAGATAAATAAGAAATATTATAAAATCAAAATTAGATTAATCAAATAATTGTAAAAGTGAACATTTATAAAATACTAATTATTATAATTAATGAAGATTGAAAATTTTTAATTTTGTCATTAATAAGTTCCTTGCAATTACTATAGTTCATCATAAAATATATCTTCTATTATTTTGTCATTCTACAATTTTTTTATTTATAATATTACAGCAATTAATTAAATATATAAATATTTAATGAATAAAAATGAAAAAAATGCTTCATTTTCTATAAAAATTAATGACTCAAATTATTTAAATTTGTTAGGTAATTCAATCTTATTATTAATAGAACTGCCAAAAATGCTTATCAAAACCTCTCAATTTATTGTATTGTGCCTTATGTAGTTGTTTTAAATTATTTTATTAAATATTTTTATTTAGTCAGAGGAAAAATATTGTTTAATAGCATTGCCCTCGTTAAATACTTTTTAATGAAAGTTTCCTTATTCTAGTTGCTATCTTTAATAATTCATCTATTTAATGGTATATAATTTGACTTAAACTGCAAATAAATAGGTGGTAATATGAGTTGAAAAAAATGTTTTTATTAAAAGTCTAATATCATTTAATACCCTTTATATTATTCATTTATTTAATAAAAAAATATATAAAAATAGAAAAATCCTTAAGTCCTATAGTTAATCTTCTTTTTAGTATATTTCAAAAGTTTAATTAGAAAGCTAATTTATCAATATTTTAATGCTGTTAATTATCACAATCAAAGTCGTCCCATTGTTTAATTAAGATTTCTTCCCATAAATTGGAATATTTTGAATTATCCATATTTAGGAATAAGAAATACCCCGATGTTTGCTTTATTTTGATTTTACTTTTATCTATGTTGTCTGAATCCTTAATAAATTAATGAATTTTCATTTATTGTTCCCCTTTTGTTTGAATTAATAAAATGAATTTATCCCGATGTTATAATTAATTTTAAAAGATCTTGGCACTCTTCTTTAAAATTTCCAAGATTATTTGTAATAGAACAGTTAAATTATTTTTCCCTTAAACTTCAGTCTAGATATATTTTATCAAAGGTAATTTTGCTTTCCTTTTTATTAATAGTAGAATAAGCATTATATGCTGAAATTGAATCAAAATCTTAAACTTTATTATTTACTAATTCGTTTGTTATTCTAATTTAATTATAATTAAAGTCCCTTTAATGCTTAATTGTTAACTAAATCTAAAAACATTGCTATAATCAATTTTTTCAAAAACTTAAATAAAATTTCTTTTTCATCCTAGATCCTTTCATCCAACTATTTTTTTATTATTATTTAAATAATTTTTATTATTTCTCTTTAAATTTTTAATTATTGAATTTGTTTTATCAATGTCTAATTGCTAACTTTACCAATATATTAAATTAGTAGTAAAGCTGATCAGGAACATCTATTACAATACCATATTTCAAATAATAAAAAATGTTAATTTTAATATAATTGAATTTATCCTTAAATCTCAAAGAAAATATAAATAGAATAATTTTACATTGATAAAATGAGTGATATCTATATATTGTTTTTACACATATGAAATAACTTCCCTATTATAATTTATTTAAATATTTTTAATATGTGGTTTACTTTTATTCAAAATTCCTTTTTCATAGTATCTATTTTATGTAATTAAACAATCAACTTTTCCAAATATATCTTAAATTAGTTATTGGTTATAACACCTTATTAATTAAGTTTATAAACTTATATTATTTTTTACTAAATAAATCCTTGGTTCTATTCATTAAATGTATTATCTCCATATCATTTAAAAGAAATTTTTTTTGATTTTGATGTCCCTTTAAATTATTGAGGATCTACCCCTTTTAAAAATAATGTATTGTTTGTTTATATAATTACTAATGTATTTTATTCTACATAGCATACATTAATTCGCAGACATTGACAAATTAATAGTGGTAAAATATTAAGTGAAATGGAAAAATTAATAGAAAATATAAATTTGTTAAATAATTAATTATTTGCAGAATACTTTCTTTGTCCACATCTGAATAATATGGTACTTGTTTAATAGGGAATTCATATTTATCTAAATTTCACTATGCGCTATAATTATGTTTAATTCAATTATCGAGATAAATCTCCTTTAATTTTGGTATTAAATTTTAATAAGAAATAAATCTAATATTTAAATATATTTATTTAGCTTCTTAAGTAGGAATAAGTTCAGATCCGAATTACATAGTTTTTATGAAATTTAGCTGTTAAGATTCGGTATTTGAATTATTTCATTTAATTCATTTATTTCATATTTAGAATGTTTCCTTCAATAATTTTTATATTTAGTTTAATTTCTTATAAAAATTTATAAATTAATAATTTTAATATCTATAAATCCACAATAAAGATTTTTATAAATAATTTAGTGTATATTTATAACTTAAATTAATCTTATCAAGTATTCTTCTTATTGATGAGTTCTGTTTTTAGTTCAAAATTTAAATTAATTATAGCTTAAAACTCCCTTAAAATTTAAACAAACTTTTCGAACATCATTTATTATTCTTATTTTTAATCTTTCTGATTAAATGAATTTGATTTATCCCAGTTTTTTTACATAGATTATTATATTTATTTTATAGTGAAAAAAAGTCCTTAGTCTTAATTTATATGATCTTTTTGCTGAATTATTTTCAAAGTAACTTGGTAAAACTAAATCAATATTTTAATTTAAACTCAGCTTGAAATATTGAAAGTCAATTTTGCCCATTTATTATATCAAATAAATATTTACCAGTCAATTTAATAATTTAAAAGTGTCCCCATCTCTAATTAAAAAGAAAATATGAGCATCAATCAAAATATTATAAAATAAATATTATAAATGTTGTCATCTCTAAATAAATATCTAAGAAATCAAAATACTTAAAATGTATTTATAATGCAAAAAAATAATTAAAGGTAAAAATTTTAATTTTTTGGGGGGGCGATATCTGAACCTATGCTGCAGTATCTGAACCTAATGTGTCTTACAGTAGTTTAAATATGTTTCCATACATGCTTCTAGTCAATTTGGGGTCGGAGGACACGAATAAACATATTAAGATAACGAGGGATCACTCCAAAGGGTAGAAAACATTACAATGATAATCTGTTTTATTATAAAATTTTACATAATTTCATCTTTCATACATTTTTTTATTCAGTTTTTTTATTTTAAACTAAAGAACATTCATGAGTAGTTGTAAATGACATTTCTTGCTATGATTTGTAGACTTACTCATTGCATTTGCTAGAATATCAGTATGGATGAAATTTCATTATCTTGATTGATGTCATCTACAACTACTCATGAATGTTCTTTAGTTTAAAATAAAAAAACTGAATAAAAAAATGTATGAAAGATGAAATTATGTAAAATTTTATAATAAAACAGATTATCATTGTAATGTTTTCTACCCTTTGGAGTGATCCCTCGTTATCTTAATATGTTTATTCGTGTCCTCCGACCCCAAATTGACTAGAAGCATGTATGGAAACATATTTAAACTACTGTACGACACATTAGGTTCAGATCCCCCCCCAATATTTTAATACATTAACAAAAGTTTGTTAAAAAACATTGTAGGAATGAGACCTTCTTAAAAGTTATTGGTGATACCAGAAAAATATTTATTTTTTAGCTATATAAACAAAAATGGAAAACAAAATTACTTAAACAGCTTTATCATCTATCAATTAAACCATTGTTAATAATATATTATTTTTAGATTTACTATTACATAGTCCTCGAGCTCTGAACCCTCAAATTCAGATTAGACCTACCACTTTTTCCAGGCTAAATCTTATAAAAAAATAAAATCTGTATATACATTTTTTATTAAACTTACATTTTTATGAGTGCAACTGCTTCATAATTATCACATTATAAGTATTGATTTTTTTTATTGAATTCTTATAATCTTATAGATTTATTTTTATTTATCATAAAAATTGTACCGAATAATTATTTTTATATAAAAATTAAATAATTTGTAAGATTTATATTAAATGAGTATTTTTTAAAAATATAATACAAAATATTCACATTATTTTTTAATAAGTATAAATCTCCAATTTTTTTAATTTTCCATTATTAATTGTCTACAATTAGTTTTTTCGAATAGAACCTTCATTTACAATCATGAAAATTTAGTATTATTTGTAAGAGTTATCATTATTTTATACTATAACAAAATTTTTCCAATTTAAACTCTCTGTTTTTATTTATCGAAAGGCTTTAAATCTTTATTGGTTAAATCTGGAAGTAACCCTTAATAAATAAAAAAATTTGTTATTTTTTCCTGATTATATATTTCCACTTTTAAATAATACCATACTTCTTATTATAATTAATTAATCTTCTTGGTTTCTGTTTTCCCCTATTTCATATAAATAAATAATTAATGTTATCATTCTTAATAAAAAATTCCAAAAATCCAATAATTATCTATTAAACATTTTTAGTAAATAAAATATATCATATAAATTTCTTGAAAATATCAAATGTCTAAAACCACTAATATAAAGCTTCTAAGAATTATTTTGATAATCATTTTAAATATCTAGTTATTAATGAGTTTTATTAAATTCCCTTTTAATTTGTAATAGAACAATTTCTGTGAATTCATAATCCCCAAATAAATATAGTAAAGTACCAAGCAAATATACTTTTTTAATTATAATATGGAGATTTGTAAAATATGTGATTACTTTATTTTTCTTTAAATATTTTCTCATTGATAACTCATTTCATTCAAACTATTTCAATGATAGTTACTATAATAATGACAAAGATATTTATAATCCTTCTTATTTTATGATTTTAAATTATCTAAATTACTAATTGGGTTTCACAATTAATACCTAAATTGTTCAACATCTTTTCTACCTTATTTTTTCAAATAATTTTTCAAACTTTTAGATAATTAGATTTTATCCCCCTATTTTTAAATGATAAATCCATCTATTATTATAATAGTTAAATGTAAACTCTATCAAGATCTATATTCATCATTAATTAAATATTATTAATTCGTTGATATATACAGAAATAAATTATAATATCTTAACTCTTTGTTAACCCGAAATAATTTTCTTATAAAATTATTATTATTAATTGTCATTTTAATTGATTATGTAGTAAATCTGAAGGAAACTTTAATCATATGACTTTTAGTCAACCACTTTTATTTATTAATTATCTAATTTATTATTATAATAATTTCTCTTAAATTTCTCGCCTATTTATACACTTAAAGTTATATTTAAATTTTATAATTTAAATATGTAAATATTTAACTAAAGAAAAGTAAAGAATTTAAATTTTTTGAAGCAATCATTTTTAACTATAAACGATATAAAAATTATAAATAATAGCATGGAGAATCCTGCATATAATTATTAATAAAATCATTATAAATTTAATTAGATCTTAATTCGAAAAATTTAACTATAAAAAATAATTGTAAATAGGAGTAATGTAATTTTTTTATAAAATTTATATCTCATCAGCAATATATTTCACTATAATATCAAAGTTTCTATACTTTTATATTTTGATAAAATAAATTTACTTAGTTTCATAATTTATAGAGTGGCATACTAACAATTATAATAATTAACCATTAATTAAATATGAATTTCTTAAAGTAAATTGATATTTTTTTATAGTTATTAATAAGTTAAACTCTAGAAATGGCTTTATTTTCATTCCGTTTAAATATTTTAATTTTCAGTAGTTTATTCTAACGATAATTTTAATTGATAAAATTGTTGTTTAAATGAACTTAAATAGTCACTGATCATTCTATTATATACTCAGTAGGAAATAATTATCATTATTATCAATGACCTCAAATAAATAATAAATATAAATATATGAAATCTTTTTTATGCATATTTCAATTTGTTTATCAATAAAACGAACCTTAACTTATATAAAGTTAAAGTTTAAAATTAATAAAATCAATTATTTAAAAAAAATTAATTATATTATATTATTATTTTTACTTTTATATTTGACTCTTGACTATCTTAAAATTTCCAATGTATATTCTTGTCATGGAAATAATTTTCAACTATAAAGATATGAATATATTTAAAAAGGTTAGCTTATCTTAATCCTATAAATTATAAAATGTTTAAATTAAAATATTAATATCACAAAATTAAATTTAGAATCGTTATTAAATGTCTGCTATCACTTTATTAAATCTAGTTATAAATTAGGAATATGATCATAGTTATGAAAGAGTCTATTTGTAGACCATTTATAAAGTTAATAACAAAGCTATGCAAAAATTTAGGTGAAATTAATTAGAAATATAAATATTTATAAAAAAAGAAATTAGTTCATGCATAGGAAATACCCCCTCTTAATAAATAATTGTGCTATATATAATATAAAATAAGATGGGATAATTCGTAAAATTAATGTATTTTAATTAGGATATTAAATATAGAAATAATGATATTGTTCCTCTAGAAGATTTGAGGATTTTTAAGGCTCATATGATCTCTAATTATAATAATTTAATAAGATATTTGGCATTAAGCTTTTTACAAAAATGAGAACCACACTTTTGCTATCACTTGTTTTATTAAATTAAAAAAATTATATGATATCTAAATGAGTACTATTTTATTATATTAATTGTTGCTTTGACATAAATCGCAACTATCTAAGCAACTGAATCCCAAGCCAGCTTCTTGAAAACTTCCACTTCAACCGGCAGAGGTAGATGGTCAGTTGAGTAAGCCAATGCTTGGTACTAGTCAACTGGGGGGTGGACTGCTGGTGCCAATTTCATTCCAAGCACAGCCGTGAACACACTTGAAATGTGGCAAGCAGAGACTTACGACAGAGAGACAATCACAAGGGAGTTGGGTTTCGCTCACTCACTAGGAATGAAAGTAGTCAGAGTCTTCTTGCATCACAAGGTAAGGGATTAGGATTAAGCGGGCTTTTTAAATAGACTTGATGATTACTTGTCTATCGCTGACTCTTACGGCATTAAGACCATGTTTGCCATGTTTGATGACTGCTGGAATCAGAAAAAATATTAAAAATTATAATAAAATTGAATTCTCAGTAATTCTTTGAGTATTTCAAATAAAAAAAAGAGCAATATGCATAAAAACTTCTTTAATGTTAAATCACATTAAGTAAATAGGTCATTCTTTTGTATAATTCAATTCTTTTAAAGTTTTAATATAAAAATTACTATTGCTTCATTATCAGTTGATAAAAATAACAAATATTTTATTTTGTAATATTAATATTAATAATATTAATTGAAAAATAAACTTTTAATTGGTGAATAAAGTTGTTTAATTTATTTATAATTATTTTATCTTGTATAATAATTTATAATTAAGGTACGTATTTCAAATTATAAATCGTTGAGACTTTTGTAAAATAAATTAAAAAACATAGTCAATATAAAACTGGAATAATAAATTTAAGTCTAACTGTTTTTAAATTAATTCTAATTTTACTGAATGCCGAATCAAGCCTAGGAAAACAACCTGATCCAATCCCAGGAGTGCACAACTCTCAATGGGTAAGAGCACCAGGTCAAGAGGAAACCGAAGACCAAAGCTTACATGCTCTATTCAGAAATTACTTCTTAAGCATTATCGGTCGTTTTTAGAATGATCCCAGAATTTACCTGTGGGATATCTACAATGAACCAGGAAATAATGGGTTCGAGGGAAGATCTCTCCCATTACTTTAAGCTGCTTTCTAGTGGGCTTAAGAAGCAAATCCTTCTCAACCAATTTCCGCTGGTGTTTGGAATTTGAATGGGGCTCCCAATGCTGAGCATGTCAACTACAATTTAGAATAAACTTCAAATGGTCTTGAAGGTAGCAATCGAAATGGGTTCAAAGATTTAATTGAATTGCAAGTTAGTCAAAGTGATGTTATAACATTCCATGTTTACTCAGACATTCCAGGCACTACTATAGTAAACAAGCTTTTTGACCTTTAAAAGTCATTAAACTTTAAATTTTGTTGTTTTTTTTTAATTTGTTTCAGCTATAACTTCTTGAACTACATGAGAAATCACGCTGAGGGTAGACCAGTTATCTGCACTGAGTATATGGCAAGACCTATCAACAGTTTATTCTCAACCCATATCCCCTTCTTTAAGGAATAAAATGTCGTAGCTATCAACTGGTAGAATAATTATTATCGTTTAAGATTGATTTTTAGAAATAAATTATTTAATTTATAAAACTGGGGACTTGTCTCTGGAAAAACTAACACAATTTTCCCATGGGGTTCCCCAGCTGGTGCACCAGAGCCAAAGATTTGGTTCCATGATATCTTCAGAAAAGACGGTACTCCTTTTGATCAACAAGAAGTCGATATTATTAGACAAAACACACTTGGATTAGTTTCTGTTTTTGAATGAACTGTAGATTAAAGAATTTTAAGTTTTCTTTATCAAACAAGAAACAAATTCTTAAACATAATTTCATTAAGGGATATCCTAAAAAATTTTATTTTTACTAATTTGAAATAAATTTCTTCTTACAGAATAATATTTGAATTAAATATCAAGAATTACAGATATAAATAAATTTAATAATGTCTTTTGTTATAAATTATAAAATGCTTATAAATATTTTTTTTTCATCTGCTTTATAATTTCTATTTATACTATCCAATATATATTCTTTAATATTTTTTTAATTTATTCTCTAATCAACATTTATTATTCCAATTCTTATTAAATTAATTAAAAATAATTATTTCTATCTTCAATTATTTTATAAAAAAAACTCCTTATTTTAGCAAGACTAAGGAACATATTTGACAAATTTCAGTAAGAAGTTAAAATAAAAAATATAAAATTTAAAGCCGGTGTAATATATAGATTAAATTTTTAATTTGCATTGATGTTTACT
>ARYC01005597.1:0-16445 GCA_000711775.1 Oxytricha trifallax | reverse complement strand
ATCGAGGCAGAAAGAAGCATAAGTGGATTTATGGGATTAATTGCAGGGCTTGGATATTATGAGAAAGGTTAAGTTTGCTGTAGGGAGTTATTATAGTAGACTTAACCAGATAGTGGTAGATTTGCAACTGGACTGCTCATATATGAGTTCGAGTTCATGCCAATTAGGCCTTATCTCTAATCTCCGATGATACCAAAGTGCTGATTATTTAAGAATTGCATCTTGATTGGGGTTTAAGCAGCAGTTGAAGACACTTAATCACTCTTCTAGGGACTGAAGTAATTGAAGATATTCCCACTTTGATTCTAGAAACCAGGATTCAACTGCCTGGATTGAGCTTGTGGAAGCGCTTTCTAACTATTTTGACTGTACCCATCGTTTTGGCTGAGTCCCTTTTCGATTAAAATGTCATCAAAAGGCTTTTGAATTTGATCAGGCACTTATGGATTTATTTAATGCAATCCCTAATCATGCTGGGAGTTTGGATCGAGGTGGGTTATGTCTAATTAGCAACACTCTGTGACTAATCTGAATTAGCATTGACATTTTCAGCTTGTTTACGAGACTCATTATCAGAATCAGTTCCATCAATGATTTCTTCTTCCAAAGGCATGTTCTAATAAGTAGCTGCTTTTGATGTGAGACTTTAAGTAAGATTATTGCCTTTCTTAACTTTCTTTGTTTGTTATGGCACTTAAGTTGGATCAGTATGACTATCCACTTCTTCTTCAATGGCAACTGGGGTTTTTGGTGCAATAACTTTGAGATTTTTCTTATCATTTGCTTTCTAAGCTTTACTTCTTTTTCTAGGTCTGCTAACTTTCTTCTAAGCTTTGGAACCACTTGCATTAATTTGAGCTGGTATGTTATTTGTTGGTCCAAAACCCATAGTTTGTTAAGAGCTAATTTTGGCTGTGTGAGTTGAGCCTTAACTTTTTGTAGCCGTGTCAGTAGTATTGGATAAGATATTTTGAATTTATTACTTTTGATAAATTTGGTATTGGTTCTGGTTCATTAGGTTTGCAGGGTAGCTATTAAGAGATATAGGGCTCTATTAGGATGGAACATTGTAGTTAGAAACCAGGCTTGAGTCACGATGTTGACTTAAATCATTTGCATAGTTCTGACTGTATTGATTCTGCTGAGAATAGTTGCACTAGTTTGAGAACTAGTCATTCTGTGATTGATTGTACTAGTTGTGAACACCAATGCCAGAAGATTAATATCTATTCTGTTGAATCAGGCCATGGATTTAATTCACCCCTCGTTTGCCAAGAACTGTAAATTGCTGTTCTGATTCTCTGATTTTTGATAGGACACTATTAATAATTAACAACACACTATCCTTACTTGAGATTTGATTGTCTGGTTGAAGCAATGTTAAAGAATTGAGGGAATAAGTTTTTCAGTTTTTAAAGCATTGGGCTGATATGAAATTCTTTTTACTCCTCCTTTGTTCTTTGCACTGGTTTTTCTAAAGGTAAGACGACATTTTTAATAATCTCTTGCTGTATGTTATCAACATAGCGAACCAACTAGGTTACGCGAGCAGGCTGGAGTTGAGGAACGTTGGTCTTGTGAATAGTGGATTCTTGACTTGTCATTTAAATGAGCAATCTTAAGTCTTGAGGAAGTTAGAGGTTGAGATACTCCAGAGAGTATTGATGCCATTTATCGAACACCTCCTAATTTCTATATGTACAACAAATCAAAAGTTCATTGGGCTTACCTTGTAGTGATCCACTCATACAAGTGAGCATTCTCATTTACCAGCATGTTATCTAAAGCTTTGATAAAAGCCTTTGTAAATTCCCTTCCATAATTTAGCAATAAATCTGGAATGCCATGCTAAAAGTTTGCACTTTGATCAGTGCTTCTTGTTAAAACCAACATCAAATCGATGATTTATGCTCTGATTTCGATGATTAAATATGGATCATAATTGTATGTTAGCTTCGTTTAGTATGATTCTTTCCTTAAGCTGGCTTACATGATGCTCTATAGAAATTCTATTTGTGAATAATATTACCTGCACAAGATTGAGGGTCTTGATCTTCTTATTGCAGCCCCTTTAGAGTATTAATGACATTCACCAGTTTTGTCATTTTATCAGCTTCTTAAGTAACCATTCTGCATGCATCCACATCCTCATCTTTGTAGTCAACGTCTCTAGCATACTCGTATGTGAGAGCGCTAGACTAAATCATCAAATAATCGAGCTGCCGTTTTAGGTCGACTACAGCATAAAGCAATTCTTTGCCTGAATACCTATAAATTATTAGATGTGTGAAAATCTTACCAGCTAAAGATCCTTTGGAAAAATTCACGAGCTAGAATGTGGGTGTCTGTCTTAGCCCAAGAATGTAGTTACAGGAGTCAAGTCACGCTCACAGCCATATATTTTGATGGTGAACACAGTCTTGAGTCCTGAAAGAGCCCCATCGTCATTCATCAACTCCAAGATAACACTCATGATCACCTCCTCTTAGTCATTCTCATCCTTGATAATCACTGGAAATCTGGTTACTTTCTGTATGCTTGACATGAGCAGCATTTGTCCATCTTTGTCAATTCTTAAAACTGCAAAGTGACTTTATGGAATAGGGGAGTCTGCAAACATGTAGATCAGCTCAACTATCAAACTTCCATGTCGGTCCTCAAAGAAAGGCTTAAATATTTTATTGTTGAGACTGATAAACCTGCAAATACTCTGCATCCTGTACAAGTCGTAATCAAAAATATCTTTTTGAAATAGAAGAGCAACTTTGTAACTTCTAAATTTGCAATCAAATGCACACCAATTTAAGACGGAAGTGAGTGGAAATCTCAGGGGATTTAGGAAGTAATCGTTCAAGAACTATTCAGGTTTCATCTCAAGCAATCCGCAAACCATCATTGAGAATGCTAAAGTATTGGCGAACATACGAGCATCGTTAAGTATAGCCAATAACCCCATAACTTCAGTTAGGTAAAAGTAGCCATTTGGATCATCTCGAAGTGAGCTCTTGAAAATGCAATTGGCGTTGAATACCATTCCTCTATTTCTATTCTAGAAGGCATTCATCTTGAAGCTATTTCTTTTGCATTAGGAGTAGTGAGGAGTATACATAAGGCGATAATCTGATTCTTCAAAGAACGGAGAGCCTAAGAACTTGATCTGATAGGCACCTTAAAGTTGCTGAGTAATGTGATCGTAACAGTCAAGCAAGTAAGTTTTCATACTACCCAGTTAGTAGATTTAGGCCTCTCTGAAAGCTTTTGGCCTGGCCTTTACGTACTCAAAGCGTAAGAAGGGCTGATCCTGAGGATATTTCAATAAAGCAGTCGAAGTTATCATGTTTCCAGAGGTTTTCATTTGTTCAACTGTGCGTTTGTTCAAAAATTGGAAAGTCAAACGTTTTGGCTTTTCTTGAGTGAACGTTTTCTTGGATTCTTCAAGCTGCTAAACATCCTCAGTTCCAACGTCGATGGTTTGCTCTTTCTTCTCTGACTTGGATCTCTCTCTCTGGCTTACTTTTGATTGACGGATCTTTACCTGCTAGTCTTTGTATGCCTACACCTCAGACTAGAATTAAAGTGAATTTCTATTGAGCACAGTATCATCAAGTTTCACACTTTATTTAAACTTATTAATAAGTTTTTCAGTAGCCTCTTAATCAATTAGTGGGAAGTCTTTAAACTTGCTATTCTGATCCTCATCCTGAGAAGTGAAGACTTTAAAGTAGTCGCCTTATTAACACGATTAGTTATAATTATTGAGAAATTAGTTAATAAACTAGATTACTGAATTCTTTCGTTCATCGTAACTAGTTTTACTCTGAGTCTACAACAGAAGCTGGTTCTCATATTTTTACAGAAGTTACTTGGAAGAGTTGCTGATATCCTGTAGAGTCCTCAATTAATCTGGCAGAATACGGACATTTCTGTTTATCAAACTTGCTATGAAATCTTCATTTGTAGTAACCAGACGTTTAGATAGCTCAGTAGAGAATCTGGTTTCTTATAGAATTTATGAGTCTGTCATTTTTTTGAATGTAGCCAACAAGTCCTTTATTTCGAAAGATTCCGGGTTCGTACCATTGCCATTACTCATGCATTGATTGTTGAGCCAAGCATGTTCTAACTGTGCATCGAATTTTGCAAATTTGGAGCTTAAATGGATAAGTTGGTCTGAACCATAGGCTATTGAGCTTGAGGTTTTTAGCCTTTTTCAATCTGCCGTTTCACGATAAAGTAATTTTTAACGCGCTCTTCGTATTCATTCCTGCCTTCGAAATGAAATTATTGTACAAGTTCAAGCTCAGCCGGGGGGAAGTGCTAAGAGATATCCGCTGATGTAAGCAACATAAATTTGGAGGCTATACTATTGTCTTATAACGAAGTATCCACATCCACTTTAAAATAGGAAAAGTCCTTGTTGAAAGTCGACTAAACATTTTTCATCATAGCAGATGTGGTATAGCCCATGTTTTTCTGGATTTTGTTCATTCTCTGAACCATATCTACAAAGCTCTTAAAATGAGTATCCCTATCAATTGTCAATTTGTACTGATCTTAAACAGAATTTAGTGCTGCCAAATCTTTCAGACTTCCTTAGGTAGCATGTTTAGGTTATTGAACTATACAGTCATAAGCTCTCTTTACAATTTTGAAAGTCTAGGTAAACTGATGCTGATCTTTACTAGTTAGCCTGTTTAGTTGAACCATAAGAATCATGCTCCAGTAGTCATCACAGAACAGAAGAAATGTTAACAATGTGCCCTCGAACATTATTTTGGATTAGGATTTGCCTGCCTTCTGAATCTTGATTTGTGTATGATGGAGTATTTGGAATGCACTTCCTCCCTTTTAGAAAATCTCTTCAAGTTGCTATGGGTTGGTCAGATCAAAGTAGAATTTCATTGGAAAAGACACTCTATGAAAAGTGTTTTCAATCGGCTCTCGATTGATGTCGTCCGACATTAACTGCATTGGTAGAATTTTATAAATTAATTATAATTTAATCGTTGTTTTAACAGATAAGTTAATTAAACTATTATTATAAAACTGTAAATAATAAAAGCAACTCAAAGTAAAAAACTCTCATGCCAATACTCCGACAAGGGTTAATAATCTTAGTAAGAATAATCGCTCACCTCAATCGTCAGCGACGATCATCTTAGCCAGCACTCCTTTGAAAGCATTAAGTAGAGTTGAGTCAAGATTCATGACAAGCAAATCATAAAGTGGGGACCTGTAATTTTGGGGAAGAATTTCGTTCAAGTGGTTGCACCAGCTAAGTATTCGTATAATACGGGAGGTCTCCTCAACTCTGGTGAAGTTCCTCCTCAAGTAGATTCTTTATAAGGAGGTTTGATCATAAAGATGCCATTGGAAGGTATAGATTCTTACTTAAAGGACGTGATTGATATCAAGAGTATGTATGATGATGATTCATTGTGTCAATTTCTGGAGCAGTTCTTAAATCAATTTCGCAATTCAAAGCAGGTAAATCAATTATCTAAGAACTTAAGAATCACTTTAATCCAATTTAAATATAGATACAATAAAATATTCAAGAGGGGTAGAAATAGCAATTGATATGATAAGACTTAATGTTACAAATACAGAGTAGAATGCAGCAAAACTCCGATACACTGAAAGGCTGTAATCCATACCTAAAGCCTCGAGAAGCAAAGCTTGCACATAAGCGACTTGAGATAGTAAGAATGTATATGGAAGATTGGTTGAAGCCAATGTAAATTTCTAAGAAGTTGAGAGTGACAGCAGAGTTTGTATCAAGAACTGTTGAGAAGTTTAAGCATGAGTTGAAAACCAAAGTATTGCATCCTTAAGAACCAAAAAAATCTGGCAAGAGGAGGGAGAGAGATAATGAGCAGCTGGTTGCTGCTGTTGGTGAATGCATTGAAGAGGTTGGGATTTATCAGTGCACTGGAAGAAATATTCATAATCGATTGCAAGAAATGAAGACAAGCTCGCCATCAAAGTATCCATTCAAAGTGCCTTGCATCTCAACGATTCACAAAATTCTCAAGGAGTAGTTTCATCTGAAGTTTGGCAAGACAGAGGCAGCGAATGTCAAATACAGAGATCCTGCTTATAACAGCAAGCGCTTATGGGTGAGTCGCCTGCTATCATAGTTTCTAAGAGAGAATGCAGTAATTATATCAGTGGATGAAAGCAACTTCAGGTCTGACTACTTGCCTCCTAAGCAGTGGGCACTAAATTAGAATAGTATACTAGGTAAGAGGAAGAATAACAAAACCAGAGTGATTGCAGCCAAGAAGCACAGTAGAATCATAGCTGGTGATAAAGAGTTGCAGTATGGAGGGATGCTGCTTGGAAAGCAGTAGGATCATTTATACTTTTCAGAATCATCGAAAGAGTTGGATGCAATCTCATTTATAAAATCCACTCTTCAACCAGCTTAAATTAGTTCATAAAATATTGGACTACAAGATGCTAAAAAGCTTACATAAGCAAGCATCCAGCCTTCAACAAGTAAATTAAAGGCAAAGTCGATTTCGAAGCCCCATTCAGGTGCAAGTAGTATAAACCAATAGTGAAAACAATCAATTTTACAGAAATCGAGCATATCATCAAGCAGTTCCAAAGTAAGCTACTCATGATTAATTGGTATAGAACAACTCAAGGAAATCAGTCAATCTTTAAACCCCACCTCGCTATACAATGAAATCAGTGCATCAATAGCCTAAAGACTTATCTCCTATACCAGAAGTTGAAGATACTCCTTGAAATCAATCAAGCACTTTGAAAAAATTCAGGAATTTGAAGCTGTAGAGCAGTACCAAGAAAATCACTTCTGATGATGAGCAGATAAAAAGGATTCACTCAGGCCTCACGCCTTTGATTGATAGAGTGTCAAAACTAAAGTTGTAATCGACCTTAAAGAAATCGAGCAGTTCAATGATGGGTTAGAGGTAAAGAGAGGTGATCTAACTAACTCCAAGGAAGTTGTCGCTGTCAGTTTTAAGCAGTTCTAATGTTGATAAAAGTAAGTACAAAAGATTGAAAGTGGTTGTTGATGGAAGTTAGCTTAGGATAGTTTATTGTCAAATGAATGAATCGCTGTTTAAGTGAAATTATACTTTCAGTATCAGTATGAAATACTCTTGATTATGGTAACACATAAAAGTGAGAGAGATGCAAGTCGTCTCCTTAACACCTGTAATCATGCAATAATTTCAACAACCATTCTTAAAGAAGATACCCTGAAGATACCTCAAGGTTGTATGGTTCCACCCTTCAGATTGCATGGTTCCACTCAAAGTTGTATGGCTCCACCCTAAAGTTGTACGACTCCAGGTTGTACGGATCCCGGTTGTATGGATCCGGGTTGTATGACTCCAGGTTGCATAGTTCCACCTATAGATTGCATGAATCCATTTACTGCAAATTAAGTGTTACTCTACTTGATCAATCCTGTAATAAGTAGACTTCCATCAAACAACACAATTAACAGTCCAACTCTCGTTATTTAAGCTAATCAACTTTTCTTATAGATGACTTATCTCAAAATCAGAACCAATTTGAGGAATCCAAGGAGTATAACAATCTCCATTCAATGATGATAAATGAAAGGCAGCTTGACTAACCTTACAAACCAATCTCTCAATATCGACAGGAGATGCTTTCCATTTTAGGTAATTATGGTTAGAAAGCCAGGCAGTTGTCAATTGCAAAGCAATTAGTGAAGAGACAATAATATTCTATGGGTTTGATAGCTGCAATCGCAGTTGACAGAGTGGTCTCCACTCAAATAATTGAGGGAGCTTTTGATTCAGTGCTGTTTGAGAACTTTATATGTCAGACGCTGAGAAGTATAAGAACTTACAAAGATATATGCAATAAGAAGGTGGTGCTTTTAATGGATAATGCCATAATTCATAAGTATTCTGAGATGCTTGCGACTGCTCGTCGCTTCAAAGTCAACGTACTATTCAACGCAGATTACTCACCCTGGCTCAACCCAATCGAATATCTGTTTGCTTACATCAAGAAGAACCTCAAGCAGCAGAACATTAACAGCAAGTAAGCATACTCTCATAACAAACTTATAGAGTGCAGCTGGTCAAGCGCATCTAAGAAATAATAAAAAACATATGTGAGAATGATGTTCGAGGACTATGGGCATTCAGTATCAAGAAATGGATGCATACTCTGAGGTATGGCTTTGTATGAGATTCTACTCATAAACAAGAATTGCATCATACATTGAAATTTCTATAAGCGCTTATAACTAATGTATTGTCATTTTTACTGCTTATACTATTACTGCTGCTCTTACTACTGTTATTAATACCGTACTTAAAATTAATACATAAATGCATGAGGATCCCTGAAAATCGCAGTTTTCATAAGTCTGCTCAAACTATTATGAAGTTTTGACGAGTGGCATCAAATTCTGCTCTACTCCACTCTATATAGCAAATTTCTATACTCTCAAGGTATACACCAGAGGAGTTGAGCAATTAAAGCTAAAATTGGAAAAAATTTCGTATAAAGTAATATATCCGGAGACTTGTATGAGTTGGTGAGAGAGGAGGTGCACTGAGCATCATGCTATCCAGTTTGATAGGAATTCAGCAAAAAACTAGCAAATTTGCAACTTCTGATCGATTTTTTTGCCCAGCAGCGATTTGCAGGTATTGCTACAGTATTGAGCATTATGACCACAGAAACTTGCAAAAATTTGACCAGCAACAACCATTTTCAAGATTTTTGACCACCCTGCTCCAAATTTGGCTTGGTCACCGCATATTTGTGAAAAGTGACTCATAATACTCGACACTCATCAGATGACCTAAATTCAGACTAAGAACTGCGATTTTTTGAGATTTTGACCACTACTCTGGTCATTTTGGTTTAAACCATGCACTCTGGTCACTTTTTGAACAAATCTCAGCTTTGACCCCTCTTCTGGTCACTTGGGTAAAAATCATGCACTTTGGCCACTTTTTTGACCACTCTGCTCAAATAGGAGAGACAAAAATTCAAAAACAGAAATTTTGACCATGAATAGTAAAGTTGGCCATTTTGACTGAAAATACAGAATTTGGACACTTTATAAGAGTTCAATATGATGCATGTCGATTTTGACACAAAAACCTAATAAAATTTGCTAATTTAGTGAAAAATATAGCAAAGTTGCCACTTTTCGCATATAAGATAAAAAGCATAGTAAATCAGCAGTAATTATATATAAAATTAAATTTGTATTTTTATTTTTGCATTTCCCCGATTCAATTGTATTTTATCAATATTATATTTTACTTAAAAATGTCCTAATTCACTCTTTACAACACTCAATTCTAAAATACTGCTTCTATTTCACATTTGCACTCTTAAAATGGCCACTTCCTTCGCGATTCTACTTAGTTGCATTTGCCTTTGATATTATCGCAATTATGCATGAGTGCCATATTTTGGCAAAACTTCCAAATTTTAATGGAGTTACCCTACTTTCAAGCCCCTTTTCGGTAAATGAGAGAGGTTTTTATGAAAAAGTCCCTATTTTGGCCTAAACTACGCAAATCTCTGAAATCGCTAATTTCGCAAATGTCCCAACTTCCCTAATTATAAAGACCCCTAAATTTGAGATGTATGAATTTTTACAAATACATATATAATTTTGACCAGCCCCCTAAATTTTTTGACCAACTACTAATAAAAAAATGACACATGGCAACAAAAACACAGGGGTTTTGAAATTGAGGGGATTTGGGGTTTACGCATTTTTCCATTGGTCTAATTATATTATTTATTTATTTTTTATTTTATTTTCACAATTTCCTGATTCAATTCTATTTTAGCAATATTGAATTATTGATAATAAAAATATGGTTAATGCAATAGAAAGATATATAAATATAAATGAAATTGATAACTATAAAAATTAGTTATTTAATGGAATAAAAAATGATAGTTATATGAAATTATATTTTAAACTTAAAAAATTAAAAAAATTTGATTTTTCTCAAAAAACTAAATAACCATTTAAATTGTCTTTGTGATAATAAAAAATAAATAAGAAAAATTAGAAATGATATGATAATATATAAACAATAAAATTAAGAAAAAAGATAAATAACAAGAATATTTAAAAAAAACACTTAAACTAAATATAGGCTGATAAAAGAACAAAAATGGAGCTCAAAAAACTATGATCGCTAGCTTACGAAATCTGGATCATCTAACTAAAGCTCTGTATGGATAATAAAAGATAGACCTAGATTTGGCATTTTCACTTTCACAATTTTTAAAATCTTAATTTTCGTATGAATTCTTACTCTCTTCTAAACTCCTCAAATATGGTGTTTTCAGTGAATTTGATCATATTTGTCTTTATTTATAAATTTTAATATATCAATCAATTTTTGAGTTTTACCGTAATTTTGCAGTTTTCAAAAGGTTTTTCAACTCAAATGTTGTAAGATGCAAACTGGGTATTTAAAGGTCAGGGAACAATAGTAGACTACTAATAAAGCAGTCAAAGAAGAAATGAAGGTTATCAGAGAACTTTGCCCTGTCACAATAAACGATGGCAATCCCTCTTTCTTAAGCTTGAAGCCACGCTATCTCTGAAAATAATAATATGGTGAAGTCCTAAGGTCGTTAGTTTCAATAAAATGATAATAATTCTTGAAGTCTTCTTCAATAGATCTATTCTTCATTCAAATGTGTTTTTCTTATGGAAACAAATGTTACCTGCATAAAGCTCGGAGTCTCTTCATTATTTTGAGATATCTTGAAATTTATATCTCTCAGAGGAAGGCCTTCAGACAGTAAGGAAATGATGAAAAAATGCCTATCAATTAATTGCAAAATTTTATATAAAATTTATATTCCAAAAAATTGATGTGACCTTGCCTCAAGAGGTGGCCCCCAAACCCTTGATTTAACTTCTTTTCAAATTCCATATCAACACTCCTATCCTCCAAAAGCTCCTGATTCATAGTCAATTATTCAAAAATCAAGAATACTTTATATAAGCATAGACACACATTAAATGAGTAATATGAAATTCCCAAAAAGTGTCATATTTTCCTCATTAAGAAACTTAATAAGACGAGATCTCATCAAGGAAACATTTTTAATTCATGAAAAGTATTTACTATTGTCAGAAATCAAAAGTTTGCCCAGATCAACTTGACTCAATTTCAAGTGCATATCATCATATAGTATAAGACTAGATATCCATTGAATGAGACTGTGTTTATATGATTGTGGAAAATATGATAAAAAAACACTAACTTAGAAAAGTGCTTCTGCTCATACCAATTGATCTAGAGTGTATAGGGGCGAGGTTTCCAAAGGTTTTCGCTCTTAAGCCTTAATTAACACGTTTAAATATGGTTCCACGACGAATAGCATCGAACGACAACATCTGTAGAGGCTTTCATACCAAAAAGCACATAAAATAAAATATTTTTATGTGGAGGATGAGCTCTAATATCTATGATCGCTTGCTTACGTGATCTGGATCAGCTGCCTTAGGCTCTGTGTGGATGATAGAAGATCGACCTAGATTTGGCATTTTCCTTTTCAAAATTTTTTAAATCTTCATTATCGCTTGAATTTTAAAACTCTTTATAGTTGTTTTTCAACCTATTTTTATCGATTATTTTATTTCAAACTTTTTAAATCACATTGATATTATTATTTTATTTTAAATTTTTATTTCTTTTTAAATACATATTAATTTTTACATACATATTTTAAGCATTTTTTCAAATTTTCATTTTATATTAATTTTTTTTATCCTTGCTTTTATTATATTTTTTAATTATATGCAATTTTTTATTTTATTATCTTTTTTTATTTTTTCTCTTCTCATAGCTTTAATATTTTTAAATCAATTATAATTTATTTTTATTTTTGAATTAATTTATCATTGATTTTATTGCCGTTTTTTTTCATTTTTTAAATAATAATATATATGTTTTCTATTATTTTATGAATTATATGAAAGTTTTAACCTTAATAATTTTGTATAGAGCAGCTTCATTTCTTTTTAAATAATTTTTACATAAACTTCAATAATTATATAACATAAATTATTTAAAGATTAAAGTATATTTACATATGAACCATGTTTGTTTTATTACGTATATTATTAGATTTATTTTATATATTATTTTCTTGTAGTTTAGTTTTCTAATTACAAATTATAATTTATTTTAATGTTTGTACTATGCTTTTTTCTGTCGATTTTTTTGAATTTAGACTAGCTTTAACATACAAGTTATTATCAAACATTATGATGAAATGAAACCAAGTGTAACATATTGCAATAATTTCATCTTGATTTATAAATAGTTTATTTATTTACATTATATTATCATTTTGTTTACTTTTCATTAAATACCTCAAATATTAGCATTATTAAACTGTTGAATAAAAAATAAAATTAATATATCAAATCTTTATTAATTTTTATTAGACTCTTGTTTAATCACTTAAAGTAAACTGTTTAGATTCAATACATCAATGAAAATGAAATACTAATGCTTATTGCAGTTTAAACATGACATTAAAAAAGTAAATACCATATATAATATTAAAAAAATGACAAAGATCTTTTTACTTCAGAATATTAATGAGAAACTTTAATTTAATCATGCAAAAATATTATATTTCTTATAAAATATGCATAGCTGAGTCAAATCATATATTTCAGGTCTATGAAATTTTTTCTTAAAAAAAGGAAAATATATTGTTATAATAAATTCTACTCAATATGTAATTTACTAATTAATGAATTGCAAAGTATTTAAATTTAAAATAAACATGAGGACTATATAATTTAATCATCATTAATGACATCATTAAATTTTAAAGAAAGATGTATAACTTAAATCAACTAAAATTTAAATCACAAATATTAATTCAGCCATGATAATGCACTATATTTTCTAAGTCTTTATATAACATATTTACAGTTTATTATACTTGGCCTTTCCATTGATTCTAAACTAAATGGATTCTAGGTGATCATAGTTAACGTCGGTGTAAACTCCAACTTATTCATAATTATCTTCTAAATCTTCCTCTTCATTGTCATCCAACTCCGCGTAATCTTCATCAACTTCGTTATTTTCCTTCCTATGTTCATATTTAGTATATTATTCTTAGTTAAAACTTACTTGTATATCTGTGCTACCTTATCTAATTTCAACCAATATTGTTTAAACTACTAACATGTTTTATGACTATATTTATTTAACTTATCGTAGAATTAGCTCTTTGTTTCTTGACAAGTTTGTGCTTACCATAATATTAATAATGATTCATCTGGCAGTGCTTAAAGGTCAACGGGTGTATTTTAAATTAGGACCGACTAGTTTATCATTTTATGCTATCGTTCCTGCACTAAACATGGACTCTATATCAAAGTAGTTGATATTATAAACAATCATGTATTTATGACAAGAAAAATAATGAATTTAATGCAATTAAATTAAATTTCCTTTTATGCTCAATATTTAATCTAAGTAAGAACAATTTGAATAACAAATATGTAATAAAGTTACTATGATCATTAATGAAGTAAAGAATAAGTTCTGAAATACATTTATAAAAAGTTTGTTAAGCTCTCTCGTCAATTTTTGTATCCTTTAGTGATGGTGATTTAATAAAAAAGCCTGAATTTGCAATTTGTAAGTATCCTCTACTATAATATCTTAATCTCCTCTAAATAAATGTAAAAATCAAATCAAATCAAGAAAAAATAGGATGATATAATATATAATTTTAATTTCAAGTATTCCACTGCAATACCAATCCGTGTCTATCTAATAATATATTAATATCTCTAACTAATAATTACACTCCATCAAATAATATTAGTCAAATCTCAATAATTTAGAATGCTTTTGCTTATATAACGAATTTAAGTATTTTATATAACTTTTCTTATTTAAATTGATCTGAAGAGATATATAAACAATAATTTATATATATATGTAATTGATTAAATGCCAATAATTTAATTGCAGAATCATGATAGTAATATATTGCTTAACAATTGCCTATCTTCTTCAACTTACTCTTATCAATTACCAGTATTTCATTTTTGAGTCACTACTCGTTTTGGCATCCACCATTCATCTCATATTACATTATTATTACTTGTTTATCTTGAATAAAAGCTTATCTCACTGGTACAGACCATCATCTTATATTCTCAAGAGTACTTAACATTTTCAATTCCATGTTCTAATTTGACTGTAATTTGTTGATTCTTGTTTGGTATAATTTGACCAATTTTCTATATATTCTTGAACCACAGCTGTCATTTCAAACGAATTCTCCGAGAACTTCTTACTCTCAACTCTATACTGTTTGTTATGATCTTATTACCCTCACTATTAAAATGACTTCCATTTTATTTTGACCCTCTTAGTCACAGTGTGGTTGTCATAGCTGTTGTTTTAGTCTTCACTTTTTTGTAGGAGAGTTAGCTCCCTGTCATCTAGCTTTTGACTATCCTCCCATTGTTTTACTTTTGATGACTAGTTAGCACATGTTTTTATTATAAATGATTTACATTTTTTACAAATTTCCCACAATCTCATATATCTAAATTCATTAAAATTGAATATTTTCAGCTTAGTATAAAAATAATGTCATTTAGGATTTTCATATTTTAAAATATTAGAATGAAAGTGATGTTTAAGAACTCTAACTAAACTTAATACTAATATTGACTTAATTTATCAAAACACATTTAAAACTCATTAAGGTTTTTCAAGGCTTTCATTAAAGGTAATAATATAACAGTAAATTTTTTTCAATTAAAAACCATTAGAGAGAAATATAAACTACCATTTAAAAAAATTTAAATATTAGTGAAATTTTTTAATTAAAAATAATTGAGATTAAAACTTAAAATATCAAATTATTTCCGTATTTTATATTTTTCATATAATCAAATATGTTAAAATGGATTTATTAGAATATATTGAACAATATAAGTTTTTCATTTATAATATAAATTATCAATATTTTATTTAAACATTAATTTTGATATATATTTAAAATCATTATAATTTTTCATTGCAGGAACATATTTGATTATAGAATAATTATAATTAATAAATTAAATGATTAAATCCGTGGCAGATAACTTTCTGAAACCTAAAATATGGCACTTTTCTTGATATAATATTATGAAATCAGCTAGATTTAATAATAACGGTAACCCTCTATCGCATAACTGTAGAGAGAAAACTTGACTTTAATGTCTCGTGATTTGTTTAGTTGTTTTTCATTTTACAATTAAAGTCAATTTAATTAGCTTCTATGATGAAATAGAGGGTTCTGCCAATAATAAAGTCCATTAATTTTGTATTTCTCTATCAAACAAGTACTATATAATATCTAAAGTTCAAAGAGTTAATTTCCACAATTTGGATAATTATTAACTTAAATAAGAATTTATAATTATAATTTTTCACATATATTAACAGTTAGCGCACAAGACGAAAAAATAGATACATGTACTGAAATATGTGGAGATGGGATAAAAATTAAAAAAAAAACACATATTGAGAAAATAATCATTCAGTCGTTTGTGAATTCGGGTACTAAAGGTACAAATTTTTTGGAGCTAGATATTCAAGAGTTTCACACTATTCAGTCATAGTAAGATAAACAATAGGGTAGGAAAATTTAATTTAAAAATCTTAATGCCATCTTTAAAATTTATTGACCCCTATTTATGATATAAATATATGTGATAAATAATAATGATTAGTATTTTATATATTACAATTAATTTTGATCTTTAGATTTTAAATTTCTAAATTTCCCTTGACTTAAGCAATTCACTACCACTACTAATAATTAATACTTCCAATTCAAAAATATTTTCACAATATTAATTATTAAACATAGTAATTCTATAATTGAAGTTGTTACAAAAGATATAAAATCTATCTATACTATTTAATTTAAAAATACATAAATTCAATTAGATATTGCTATTATTTTTTATAGCTTTTTTATTAATATTCTCTATATTGAGATCTCAATAATTTCCTAATAACGAGTTTTATAAATTTACGAGTATTAGAAGACTGGTAAGATAGAATTAAAGATTTAGATCTCTAATTTACACATAGTTCTCTACTGGAAAGTTGGGAGAGATACAGAGGCTAACTTCTCGAAAAGAGAAAGTTATTATTAATTCTATATTATATTAAGCATGGGCCAGGAGTCTCAATTAAACCCAAAAGTGGTGACTACAATATATAATAAGAAATATTTTTTAGATTATTTATATTATACTAAAAACCCTAAAACTCTTTAGTGATGTTTATAAGTGCTTATTTTTGTAGGGTATATTTGGGGTCTTATTTGGGTTAGTAGAGATATTGGGTCAATTTGTAAAATGAGAAATAGAATTTAGCGAAATTTAGGGA
>ARYC01005596.1:0-12043 GCA_000711775.1 Oxytricha trifallax | reverse complement strand
ATGGCTTTTATAGGGTGCCTATTTGAATATATTAAATGATATTGATGGACCCTTTATATTTAATAGGGATACGTAGAACAATGTTCTAAATCCTTGTCAATAATTCTTAATTACTTTTGGAACATAACATCCAAAATTACCTCGCCTGACAATTATTTAAAAGATTGTCAGGCCTGACAATTATTTTAAAGGTTGTCAGGCCAGATCAGTATTATTAAGAATGACCGACTTCTTAAATACAGCATATTGACATATTTCTTAGAATTCACAAGTCCTGATTGAAAATATTTTAAATTTTAAGAAAGTTAAACTAGCTTCAACAGAAGCCACTAGGATGAATAAGAATCTGAACAAGAAAGACTTTATTTAACTTGACTTTTATGAAATATAGGATCCTCTATCATTATTGCCCTTTCAGTTCTTTCGCATATACCAACAGTCTCAGCGCAAATGGAGTTGCTGCATCATGCTCTTCTATCTCATAATGCACGAAAGGGGTCTTAAAATACGCCAACACTATGTTTCAACAGCACATATAATAACAAGTATAGTTGGTCTTGCTAGAGATGGTCACTTGATTGTTGAACGATTCGAAGCCATTGATTTGCTCTAGTTGCCTTGAAGTTTAGATGAATGTACTGGAGTGAAAATTAAAGGATAGTACTACTATGTGATGCTTTTGTTCCATCCTTCGACTGTTGTCTGCTAAAGACTCTTCTTTCACACAATTATATTCAGTCAGAGCCCAGGGCTAGACTTAGATCACCCTGCCCTCCTTTTCATTTGGGATATATAGGCTAAGACCTTTTAGTCGCCATTAGTGGTAGTTAGTAATAATTTTTAGCTTTGATTAATGTTATTAACTTTCTTGAATACTGGCATAAAAAATTTGGTAGCTAGTTGATTTTTTAAAGTCCCCTTTATAAATAAATATATAAGACCTTAATTAAAATAATGACTAACTACCAAATATTTATAATGATTATATATTAATTCAAATTAAGATTTAATTTCTTCAACTTCAAATTCAATTCAATTTATTCTTTTGTTAATTTATAATTATTTATAATTGTAATCAAATATACTGTTTATTTTGCTTAATAACTTATTATTCTTAATGGTATTTAAATTTATGTTATGCATTAAATTCTAAGGCTTTTACAATATTATTTAAGCTGAATAAAAGCAGTCCCTTTAAATTGTTAGGATGTTAACAATTGATGTTTAACCTAGTAAGAAATGGACAATATTCAACAAGATATGACAAAAAAGCAATATTAAAAAGAGAAAAAGAAGTGAGGCAATTTTTAAATGAGATTCGAAATCGTTGAAATTGTAGAATTATTGGAGGTAAATTGATGAAGTATTATATAATAATGAAATGATTTTAGAAGGCAAATTATAGAGAATTTTATAGAGATGTGTTTAATGAAGGCGAATGAATCTTTAATTTGTGGACATCGAGTATTTTAAATGGTGGAATTGCATATTATTTTTTACCAAGTAAACTGAGTCACAAGAGAAATGAATTTATCTACGTAATAATAAAAATAATAATAATAATAAGATCTCTTTGTGAAATAATAATATATGTTAATATATAAGGGGCAAGCCCTTTTAGTTAATTTGATTTTGTTAATATGGACATAAACTACTCTCAAATCTTTCTTGTTTGTTCTTCTCTCTCAATATGTTCTTGCCATTTCTTTCTTTTACTTTATTATTTTCTATATCTCTTTCTTGTCTTGAAATCTGAGACGCAATGGCTTGATTCACGAAAATGACCAACTGTGCTTTCACTTTATCTTTATTAGATAATGTTGGTGAGAAGTTCACTCTCTCTTGTATATTTCTTAATTGTAACTTATCTTAAAATAGTGGGCTGAGCTAATTAATCAACTAGATATCCCATTGTTCAAAAAGTTAGGGTCAATCTTCTGTTCTTTTGCTTCTATCAGTCTTTGTAAAAGTTAGAGTCATGGGTCTCTCGGTTGAAAATTTTGGAATGGACTCAATAAAAATTTTGATTATACTTAGTGTCTTTAATCTACTGTTAAGTGTTTATTTATGTTCTGTTGAAGTACCTATCAGATTCTGGTCAGTTTCTGATGTGTAGTGAAGTCGTGAGGTATAGTTATCTGTTTCTTTAGTTTCCCCTGATGAGTTAGGTTTATAAAAAATGTCTTCTTTTGGAAGTGATTCCTTTGGTTTTGAGTTTCTTTTTTTCTTCTTTTTCTTATTAATCCGCTTTGTTTTAATCCAATATTTACTATTAGTTAGGTTTTCTAGTGTCAGGTTAACTTATTTTATTTGAATTAAAGAAGTGCGGTCTTCTAATTAGGTATTGTGGATTTGGTTAGAAAGATTTTTGCCTTAGGTTCCACTATTAAATAGTAGATTTATCTATTTAGTAATGAGGTTTTGGTTTAGGGGTCTCTTGGTGTAAATTTAAAATGTATTTCTGGATCATTGTGCTGACTCATCTTTATTATTTTTAGCTTTATTTTGTATAGCTTTGTTACCTAAGCTATGTTTGTTAGTATGATAGTGTGTATAACTTTGTTAGTAGGTGACATTGCTATACATTTGTTTGAAAACATTTCGGTGAAGTGGTATCATGGGTACCTTTTTGGCTGGCTAACCCTAAAGTATTTAGTAATGGACATTTAGTTGTTGTGCAGGTCTTCTAAAAACTATGATTTGGATAGTTCTTTCTTTTTTGTTAAGTTAAGTTCCATTTCTATGTCTGAGTCTGATTCATTCTCAGAGTTTGACTTTTCACTGAAGTACATTTCGTACTCTGGGTATCTGTTGGGTCTGTGGATTGTAATATCTTCATCTGACATCTCACTGTATGTTACTCAATGACCGTCGTTGTTTTGTCCATTGGTAGACTTGCACTCTTAAAATGCTTAGTGTTTGAGAGAGCCTAAGGTTCGAACCCATTTTGGGGAACTTTGGCTGAGAGACTCTTAATTCGGAATATGTGTGTCATATATAGACTTATTCGTCACAGTTCCTTTTAGTATCATCCTAATTTAATAATTTATCTACGAAATGTAAATTTGTATTATAGCAGGGTTATATATGGAATCCATAGAATTTTATAATTTATAAATTATAAAAGCTGCAAACTTAGCTAAAATTTAATTAATTATTTTAAATGAGATTAATACAAGAATTGTAAAGATATACGGTATATAAAATCATGAGATAGTTTGCCTATAATCAAGAATAGTATGAATTAAATAAACAATTTGATAAATGAATAGTATAATAAAGTACTTCTCAATTGAAATCAGTAAACATCTTTATAGCAATTTCATTACAGACCTGGTAGACTACTGATTAAAGGCTATCTTGATGACAAGCCCTAAACTTTAACAATTAAGAGAACAGATATTCCAATTACTACTAAAGATAGGCTAAACACTTAATGATATGATCTTAGAGTTCATCTTATAGCTCGAATTTATGAAAATTAATATTCTTTAAACATTATATATCAATATAGGGAGTATATTTAAGGATGATAGCAAAATAAAAAGTATGAAATGCTTTGTTTTAATGTCGAAGGATGAAAAGAATCTCAGGGAATAAACTGCAACTCTTAAATTAACATATTGAATGAGATAGTTTAGAGGAAGAGGCTTAAGTTAGAGATGGATAGATTTCTAAGCAAACATGATAGGAGATTCAGTGAAATTGATGAGAGAATATCTGTGAAACAGGGAGATGTCTCTATTATATGAAGATGAATGGGGAATATAATCTAGAGTTGGGTTTAAAATAGTTAGAGATCATCTTTACCTTAATTAGAATAGATAACTATATTATGTTAAAATATAAATGAAATGGGAAAATGTGAAAATAAAAATAGATAAATAATTAATATGTGTACGCTTTTAATATTAAACCCTTTCGACTAATTAATCAAAACCCCTTAATTATATACAAACGCATTTTCATAACCCAGAAACCCCTGGACCATATTCAAAATCCCAAAACCCCCTTCGATGAGTAATTCAAAACCCCTAAACCCTTTTCGTTTGAAGTGTAGTGTGTTTGATAATTATGTATAAATATTATATAAATTGCCCTTTTAGTTCTTTTTGCAGTGTATGATTACCAAGTGTATAGAGTGCATAGCTTAATTAGACAGGAGTTTTATAAGTGTAATGGGCATATGTATGAAGGTCATTCGCATTATCCATCGCAGTTTGAGAAGCTGAAATGGGAAGGGCGGTGATTGGCATGCTAATACATTAGAGAGATCCTGCATTGAGTGGACCTCCATCTAAAGAAGCACGATCGGAATCCAGTTGGAAGGGTTGCTTGCTTTCATAAGCTTATGTCAAGATTGCCTCAAATACAAAGTGGGAAAGTGCGATAGCAATTGCCATGATTGATTATTATTATTACCATTATAGCCTTGTATTATAAATTACTCTTTTATAAAGGGGGATTCCCTTTAATAGGCTCAGCAACACAAATTGCTTCTGTAACAAACATCATCAGACAAATCCATAGCGCAGAGTGTGCAGCCACTTTTTGATACTGAACACCCACATGCCTTGAATGTCTTCTGCACTTAAGCTCTGTACGATTTCAGAGACCCTCTTCACGAGCTGCTGCCTAGAGATGTTAGATGTGATTATCTTACTTGGAGTTTACTGTGTCCACTTTGAGTTGCTTCTTGACGAACGAGAAGAGCTACTCTATAGGATTTAACCAGGGCGAATACTCGGCATTGAATAGAACATTCACCTTGAACTTCCTGGCTGTCTCGAGCATCTCTGAATACTTATGAATGACAGCGTTATCCATCAAGAGTACCACCTACTTAGAGTTGAGATCTTTGTCCGTTCTCACACTTCGCAAGTTATGATAGATGAAATTCTCGAAGAGGGAGGAGTCGAAAGCGCCCTCTATGATTTGATTTGAGAGGATTCGGTCTTGAGATATGGCCGCTATAAATGACATCGAGAACTGCTGCCTCTTATTGGGGCTCTTCTAGATCGAAAGCTCCCTCACCTTCATGCCATAGCTACCTAGATTTTGCTTCATTTCACTCTGGTATTCTGCAATGCTTTTAAACTTGGAGGCTTCCTGTTTGTCATCAAAGTAGTCTTGGATGCTCTTTATATCACGCTCATACTTTTCGCTCTCTTCCTTCAAGTTGAAGCCTATATTTCCATTTTCAATCAATAGCAAATCTTACCTCGACTCTCGCTGAGTTGGTCTATAGATGCGCTGCTCACATTCTAGGACAGCCTTAGCTTTTTAGGAGTGATGCCAAACCGATTCTCCTTTTGTTTGTCTCCCACCAAGTCCACCGATTTCTTCCTCGAGCTTGACAACTTCAACTTTGCAATTCGATCCAGGACTGGAGTGAACCCACTCCTCAATTTCTTCGCCGGCAGATCCTCCGAAACCACTGACTTGACCGAGCTTGCGATCCTGAAATTCTGAAAGTATTTTGTCAAGCTCAACTACTGGTTCAGGCTCTCTGGCACTTCAGGAATTGGGGAAAGATCTTTCTTCAGAGTTGCTTTTGATTTAAAGCTGGAGTTTATTATTAGGATGTCCTGGCCTAAAATCTCGAATTTTTCTAAACTATATAAAGCCAAGAAAATTACGTTCTTCGAATCAGTACTTGAAGAACCCAGGCTGCTGGATTTCAAGACTTTTTTTGATTTTGCAGGCGTCCTCTTACCCAAGATCGAGGCCTCTAATTTTTCAGATTCTTAACCTCCCTTATGCTTAATTTGACTTGAAAAGTTCCAGGCTTTTATGAAAGTTTTGATTGAATTATGATGAAATGCTTACGATTTTTAGGATTTTGAAGCCTCACTTTCAACTTGCGATTTCGAGATTTTGAGGCTTAAATTGGAGAATTTTGCAACTTAGGATTAGATGGCTCAGGGGCGATATTTCTAGGGGTTATCCTAAAATTGGTAAAGTAGAGTCGCTAATCACTTCCTAGTCACTGGCACTATAATCCTAAAACCTACCAAGCAATTATTGGCCATACAAAAGTTTGGAATCGCCCACCAGGATGGGGTTGCCAGCAGGTGATGTTTGTTACAGTCGTGATTGACTTTTGCTTTGTCGATACATATCATTGATATTGAAAGCCCACTACTTTGGGGGCATCGAGTCAGACCTAAAGTTGCTTTCATCCACTGAAATGATCACCGCATCTTCAAGTAGGAACTGCGAAAGCAGGCGACTTATCCACAGCCTTTTATCGTTATAGCTGGGGTCACGATACTTGGTATTGGCAGCCTGTCTTCCCAAATCTTAAATGGAATTTCTCTTTCAAAACCTTGTTTAAGGTTGCTACGCAAGGAACTCTGAGAGCTGAGGCCTCAGGGTTATTTTCAGATAGTTCTCTGAGATAGTTGTGCAGCTTCTAACCAGTGACCTGGTAGATACCATTCAGCTCCAAATAACTTTGAATCGAATCAAGCAGGAAGGGTTATCAGTAACTCCTTTTCTACCCACTTTTTGCAAGGCCTTGGGTTCATGAATCGTGTGTTGAATCTCATGCTTGAACTTCTCAACTATCCTATAAACCATGTCTACCCCTATCCTCAACTTCTTGGCAATCTGCCTGGGCTTCAAGTTATCATTAAAGTACAGGCTTACAGCATCTAATTTCTTACAGGCCATCTTGGCCTCTCGCTTCTTTAAGAATGGGTTTTTATCTGCATTCTTTGCCCTCTTTTTATTGCCAATACTCTCAAGTATTTTCTGCATGACTTTAGAGTTCTTTGCGAGATCGGGGTTCAGAGTTACCATACTCTGTTAGTTGTTAGGCCCTGCAGTTCCAATTCCATTGCCTGCTTTCTTCTAATTGAAAGCCGCAGCCTTCCCAGTTTTAATACTCTAAAGATAAGTCTCCAAGAACCCACACAGCTCATCATCCTCTTGCATGTAACAAACATCAACATTCTTTTTCAGGTATTCGGCGGTTGATTCCGAGGGGAGTTTGATAATGACTCCTCCCGTCAACTCTGACACATGAGGCGGTACCTCGCCGGCATTGATTACCTTGCCCGAGCTGTAGGTGAACTTGGACTTCTAAATCACATTAGGGAAGAGCTTGTCCAAGACCACTGGCGTCCACTTTGTGATGGTCTTCTCCTGCACCTTCACTTTGCTGGGTTTGATATCTTATAGGGAATTGGAGTCCAGGAACTCATCGCTGATAATTGATTGATGCGAGAGTGAGAAGCCAGACTTCGAGCTATGCTTGCTTTCTTCATTCTGTGGCAGTTTCTTCTGGCCCTTAATTGAAGGGGCCTTGCTTTATGGTTTGTGTAGAGATGACAGGATATGCTGTTTATATAATTTGAACTCTTTAATTTAATTATATTTAATCCTGAAATCATCGCCAGATTATAATATATTAATATTTCCTATGGACGATTTGCTACAGCTGGAAAATTTTGGACCTGATATTCAATTTTCCATTTCATTCAAATCTAAAAACTCTAACTTGGCTCGTGCAAATAAAGAAGTGACATGCTTAGAGATTATACATCGATCCCTGTATAAGTTAATTCTACTGATAACAAACAAACTCCTCTTTAATGCAGTATCTTCGATTTCATTACTACAGTTCATCCAACAAACATCATTGCGTTCTGTGTATTCTTGAAGGGGATAGTTGAAAAACAACCTAATAATGGTTAGTTGCTAACCTTAGTTAATGCTTTCACAGGAGTTTTTATTGGCAACCATTTGCTCAGTTACTAGACTTATATTCTATAAAACCTGCCTATTTTGAAAGATCTTAAGATTGTTGACTTCTGTACTCAGCTAAGAAATAATAACCTTTCTGGCCTCGATTTTATTAGCTAAACTAGCGAGCCTATTAGTAAAGGCACTCTATATACTAATCAAACAAATTTTGCTCCAGGTACAATCACAAAAGAATTCATGCACACAGCCAGAAAGAGAATTTCATCGCTCTCGTTTACTCCTGATTACACTGGCACTATCAATCTAGATCACGTAAATTGGACAGAAATTTGTAAGGATACTGAAGAGGGTATTAATTCTTTCTAATCATCGTACCATTCATGTTGGAAAGGGGAGAGTCTACCTGGAAGTGACAGTGGCAGTGATGATTAAAGTGATGACAGTCAAGCTTCGTAAAACAATGGCATTGATTATGATGTTAAGGAGAATCATGAAGACCAATACAGTGGTGATGACAATGGAGATATCGAAGATAAGATTGATCATTAAAAATAGTAGGACAATCTCAGCTATCTTTAGGAAAAATCCAGTCCTTTTATTATACAATCCACTCAACAAAGGTCCTCAAGTATTTAAAGCAACTTCGTGAGAAACGATCCCTCCAAAATCAAGGTTTTAACGATTTAATAAAGAGCTAAATAACTGTCGAGGACTTCCAATCACAGATGAATCTAAATAACTACTAGGTACCCACTCCACTGAAAAGTCAGTAAAAGATCAATGACCTTCTTGAGAAAAACCAGACGGAAGAGCATAAGAGTTCATTTAAGGAGTGTCTTGATAACCCACTTTCATTCAAGAAAATCCAAGATTCAGTTACTATTAAACTGACCACCTATGAGGAAAATCTCACCAATAGTCAAGTTAAAGGCTGGTGGCTCTACAAGCTTTACATTCAAAATATAAATATCAATTGTAAAAATTAGTTTCTCAATATTACACCCCTTCTTGCTGATGATATTGTGGAAGAAAGAGCAATATCCTGTGCTTCATTAAAAGCCATTAGTTTGGCAAGGATTAAAGCTTAGAAGCAGGTATAACAATAAGCAGCTTAAAATAGAGAAGCTCATTAAGATAAATTATAATAAGAAAAACCGAATGAAGGCAATATAATTTAATCTTAACAAATAGGGAAAAGGCCTGCTAAGAGCAAGACTGATGTGAGCGATCTATTGGAAAAGTAAAAGCACAGACAGCAATTTAACGAATCCAATACTAAGCCCCTTTCAAATTTGAAAGCTGTTTACAAAAGTACTGTAATGGCAGTTCATACAGAAAATTTTAAAAAATGCCAAGCAATTGCAAAGTCATACATGTCGATTTTAAGCCTGAAATCTAAAGCAAAGAAGTTGACCCAGTGTATGTCCGTTTTGCATTAATGCTCTACCCAGTCCCTGTCTCTCTTCAGCAGAGTCCATGACAATAAACAAAATGATGAATAGCGCTCTGCTTTTAAACGACTATGTCCAAAGCACTTTATGCCCACAAGATAAGAAGCTTTTCACAGGAACCCCCTTCTTCGACTCTTAGAACTACCGACTAATGAATTGTTGCCACGCTTACTAAGTAACTCTCAACAATGAAAAATTCAGAAATTTTCAATCCAGAAACTAAAGATAGGCTTTTAATGATACATTTATATTTAAGCCTGAGATCCAACTATAAGAAGAGCGCGATGAGTACTTGGATCAATTGATGGGAGTGGCAAATATCCTGTGCGATGGACTTATATATGTTGAGAGGCGATCATTCACAATGCTTCTGGCCGGCTTGTTAAAGGCAGATAGAAGATATATTACGAATAAGTAATTTCTTAATCCTTTGAGCTTCCCATTTACTGCTGTCATGAATATGCTCGTCTTTGATTTTAGGCTATCACAGTATGACATAAAACTTATGCACATTATTCATAATGAGGAATAAGACTTAAATATCGTGCCATCATTTACAGCAATTTTTTATGAAAAAAAAGAGGTAATATCAGAATGGGTACAAGGGAACTCTTCAGTAGTTGTGGAGCTTTGTTATTTTAACAAAAATGAAGATGTTCCAAAGGCTCAGTATGTTGTTATAAGAGAGAACACAAATTACTAACTGGAAGCCATGTCAATGAAGAGAGGCATCTTCACGCTTCCTCAATGGTATTCCATAAACCTAGGTGAAAAAATGCTTGTCTCCAACCTCATCGACGAGCTGTTCTGTAGTGACGAGTTTAAAGTCGGTCAGAAGTTGCCATTTTTATTGCGTTTTTATTAATGCAAGAGATTGCCCAAACCCAAGTTCACTGTTGCTGGTAGGCCAGCGGATTTCATGCCTAGAGCAAGGGATGTCCTAGTGAGATACTTCAGCATGTAAAAATTCCAAGTTTGCTCAAATTAATCTTCTATAGGTATAACGTCCAGGAATTCCAGTACTGTGTTGTTGATTTAATGAGGGGTGAAAAGTATTTGCTCCAGCTTATTGACCAGCTCCCTTACGAGTAAATGAAGGTATTACTTTTTTTAAACAAAATAAGTAAACATACGACTACATCTACTCACGTATTTCTTATCTGTATCCTAAAGAAAGGGTGTTGTAGCTTCGCAATGAAATAACGCGTCTACAGAAACAAAGTAATTATACATTATTTCAAATAATTATAATGTTAGTTGAGATTAACACAGAGGAAACTTATTTCAAGAAAGGTCATGAGAACTTTGACCCCTGGTATGGTGTCAATACATTTAATCATTTGACTGAAATTCTGGAGGCAATTCAAAGAATCGCGTGCTAATACAATGATCATGAGTTCGAGGTTATCTAAAAATTCTTCAAGGAAATCTTGCAAAATTATCTGATTAAAACCCAAACAGAAATTCCTGAAGTATTACATCATGCATTCGAACCGTAAGATACCTATAATGATTTTCATTTTATTTAGAGCACCTACTGATATTGTTCCCTTGCAAGGTTAATTATAAACTTTCGAATTGAACTACGAGATCCCATATGATTTGAGGATCAACATGATCAACTCCTTAAGAAGTTAAAAGTTTCCTTAAAGAATTTATAAGAAAGCATCAATTGCAAGCCTCAGGAGATTTGAAGATTCATTAATCACTAAATATCTTATCACCGTTGAGCCACAAATCTACGAATCTAAAGATGCTTTTCGACCAAAATCTTTATCGAGTACTTCCAAAGTCTATACACCTTTTCATTAATTTGACTACGTAAACTTATACGAGATCTGTTTCTTCAAAGAACTGAACTAAGTGAGTCAAGCACTGCTTGGGCTTCTCAGGTAAGCCATGTTGATGTTTGTTACACTTATTTATAGTAAGCCAATGCCAGTAACCGCACCCGTCGCGATTGTATAGCAGGACAAGGGAAATTCGGATATGAGTCACCTCGAGCACCTTTACTATACCAAGCTTTTCAACTAAACAGAAGACTAGAGTAGACCCACTCAAATAGCTAGAGTGAATTAAAATTCTGTTTTGGCTATTTAGAATGGTAACCCAAGCTCCTTTTATTCTAACCTGGAAACCAGTTCTAGAGATTAAGGTCTTTATTCGAGTGTTTCGAATCAAAGGAAGAGAGAGATCAAAGAGTCTAGTAAATAAACTGTGGAAAATAGATCCAGCTCCAGTTCTTGTCAACTGTTGTCTAGATCAGATTAAATGAGAGCTAATCCCCAACCTCAAAACAATCTAAAGAATATCCAATAAACCCCTAGGAAAATTTAAAATTAGCAAGAGGAAGAAAAGAAACCTCCAAATAACTAATCTGCTTCCGTGAAAATCAAACCTCATCGTGGCAAGAAAACTACTAACAATTTGAGAAAATGAATTAGAGACTGGAAGCACTCAGAACAAAAGACCTAATATCATTAGCAATCCGATTCTGACATCCCAATAGCTATCTATGCAGCCAACTTTCCTCAACAACTTGATTTCTCAAGACTCTTAACAGAGAATTTCACTAAATGTGCATACTCCTACGGGTTAAAGATCTCCAGCTATTCAGATTGAGAATGACGTTGATTAACTATAGGATCAGCTCGCTAACGATGAGATACTTAATTTTAACCCTTCAGGCTAGCACCAAAATTTGAATCTCTTTTCCAATCAAAGCAACCAGATACCTGACGTTTAGATTTATCAGCAAAGTTCTCAGTCAAGGCATACTAAGCTTGATTCAATTCCAGAAGAGGAACATGAAGAGACTTAGCTCCAATTATAACCGCCAAACACTATAAGAAACATCGATGACGTTGAGGAGTAGATATCTA
>ARYC01005593.1:0-14274 GCA_000711775.1 Oxytricha trifallax | reverse complement strand
CCCACTTACTAATTATTAGTAAATTAAAAACCAGGACGCACACATGGAACAGCTAAACTACAGAGACAAGCAGAACGAACCACTCAGGCTGCAGTTCGTCTACCGGCACAACACGCCCAACGCTTACTAGGTGCAGGTGTACAGGAAACGCAAGTACCTGCAGCAAGATGATGCTTTCGAGGTGGAGAATCATAAAGGCGACCTATTCTGCAAGTGCGAGGAATTCAACATCAGTGTAAAGGCTGGAGCCGAGTTCAAACTTACAGTAGCCTCCTCAAACAACGACCAAGTGAGAGTGCTCATCACTCCTGTTAATGGCGAGTCATACATGCTTTCTAGCAGCGCTTGATCTACAAGAGGCATTGTAGCTGATGCTGGAGAGAGAGGAGGGGCACTTGAGAGCAGAGCCTTCAGATGATATAGAGTCTTTGATTTAATTTACGTTATTTAATACCTAATTCACTTCCCTAATTCACTCTCGATGTAACCCATCGAATATTAATTTCACACGCTTATAAACTTTAATTCACTGCAACAATCGTCGTGATCTGCTGAACTGAGGCTGCCTCACTGCTGAGGCTGGTTTGCTCGTGAATTCTCTGTGCTGATGATGCTTAGCATGCCTACAACGTGGAAGTGGAGAGTGCGATGCTATTTGTGCTGTGCTGGATTGCTATGATTACTACAATTCTCTACTTTGTGTTATCGCACTCCGCGATTTGTGCCTTGACTAAGCTACAATTGTAAGTATCTGCCTATATCATTAACAATATACAGAAGACTTGGGTCTGCGTTGTAGTTGGAGCAGCTGGTGTGAGCTGCTTGCTTTACATGCTAAAGTTATTGTTCAATGAGAGCACTCTGCTTCGAAGGTAAGCATATCAACTTGCTTCTCATTCTAATGCTAGTTAATCCAGTATAGGATCGAGCTTTACTATGCAGCTCTGCTGAACACTTATTGAGCTGGTGAGTTTCTTGTGGAGGGAGGGAGGGCAAAGAAGCGTGAAGTAGGATAAGTAGGTAAGCTTCATTCCTTAACTTGCACAGAGTGCCAGCCATAGGGGCTGTGGATGAGTGGGTGTTAAAGCAGAATTACAGAACTTGGGCAGCGATTTCTAAACTACTACTCACTTTTGGCTAGAAATTCAAGTAAGTCAAATTAAATTAATTTCAAAACCCCAAAACATGCTAATAATTTTTTCTAAAGGGTTTTGGGTTTTAGACCTTGCACATGACAGATCAACTTAATTTGCGAACAGAGAGTGTAAGTTTCAAGAATTTATTTGAAGTATATATTATAGGACAGAGAAACTTAGAAGAAAAGGCTACTTCAGCTATTTTTGAGATTCTACTTAAACCTTAATACTTAGATTTTAATTCAAATTCCTAAATTAAACCAATACTTCCAAAACTAAGGTTTATCAAAATCCCAAATACTTTGGGTAGTAATTCAAACAATAATAATGATTATGTTCAAAAATCAAAGTATCTTGAGGATACTTTGGCCAAGTTAGCAGCCAGCCCTCGCTCAGCAATAGACTGAGCTCAGACCAGCCGTGAGGAAAATATGAAGAGAAAGACAAGAGAGGGAAACAGACATTTTAAAACCTATGGTGGCCACCTAATTGCAAAACAGAGAGAGAATCGTACAGATGCCGAAGCGCGTAAAATTGGTGCCGAAGCTCTTAAGTTGGGTCCGAAGCTCGTAAGTGGTGCCGAAGCGCGTAAAGAGGTGCCGATGCTCGTAAGTGGTGCCGAAGCGCGTATATTTTGTAGTAATTATCTCTTTGTGGGGAGTTCCACCCCACCTCTCTCTCCAACTTGAACCTAAATAAAATAATTAAAAAAGATAATATTGATTTTTAAAAAGATAATTGAAACATTTACTTACCTTATTTGATTTTGATCTGATCTTGTTCCTGCTGCTCGAATCTGCTGATGATCCTGAACCTAAAAATAATTAAATAAAAAGTAAAAGATTTTTTGAAAAGATTTTGGAAAAATACTTACCAGGATTTAGTTGAATTTAAAGTTGATGTTGCTGCTCCTCTGGTCTCTGCTGTCAATCTAAAAAGGTTAAGAAAATAAATAAGGAGACAAATGTGGTGGCCACCACAAACTAATAATGATCAAATCAAATCAAACCAAAAATTTTAATTATTATAACAATAATTAATTCTAACTTTACTTTAGTAAAATTATTCAGCAAATATTCGGAATTTTCGCGAATTTTCGGAGGTTAAGCCTCTATAATTATTTTTTAGAAAGTTGGAGGAACTGATGGTGAACTCAAATAGGTTGAATCTAGCTGCTGCTAGCTTATTGTGCTATTGTTGCTTAGTTTTAGTTTTTACTTACTTTACTTTGGTTTTTAGCTCCTTGTGCAACTTTTTGATATTTAAGTTCAACTTATAGAAAATATGACAACTTTGACTAAGCTTTTACTAAAGTAAACTTTGACTTTAAACTCAGCAATCCTAAGCTCTGTAAGAGACTCTCACTTCAAGGGCTTGGGTACATACCCTGAAGGCCGAGTGGCGTAAGACCTCTCAGGCTGTATCCTCGCCGAGGGCTTTGCAGGGCTGTTGCTGGTACTACAAGTAAAGAGCTTTGGGGTGGAACTTAAAGCCTGGTCTGAGTTTAGCTAACCTAAAAGCAACTTTTACTTCAAGTAAAGGAAATGTTCCAGGGATTGGTAAGTACTATTCATATTCTTAACTTTTTCTACTTCTATAGGTCACCAACAGGTGAGATCTCTTCAGCAGATCACGTGTTACGAGTTACATCTTGTGTTGCTTGTTTGTTAGTTTTAAACTTCGTTTCTTCGTTGCCCAAGCTAAGTGGTGGCTAGGTTTATACCTGGCTCACAGTGATATAGTTGTTTGTTTACTTCATAGTTTAAGTCTTTAGGGTTTTTGAGTGGCTATGACCTGACTCTGACAACTATATTTATCTGTCGAGAGGTCCTCTAGCCAGAGCAGCCAATCTCTGGTATTGCACTGGGGAAGGGTTGCTTGAAAGCAATCGAGCCTTAGCGAGGCATGTTTGAATAGTTATAGCATTAATTTTAAGTAATATTCTTCACTTTAACCTTAAATTCTAAGCCAAAGCCTGACTTTTGGGCTGGTCTACTGCCCTCTAGGCTTACTCTATCATCTTTACCATATCCTAATGTTATTTTCTTATCAACAGCACCAATACCTAGTTATCCTAACGAAATTTCTGAAATTCAGGTGGAGGGGTCATAAAGTTAGCCAAGCCAAAGTGCTGTTCCGGAAAAGTTCCGTATTCTAGGTCTTAAGGCCAAATAAGTCCAAATAAGCCCCCATTTGCCTGGTATTTGAAGCCTATCACATCCCATATTGCTCTGTCTGCCCTATAGTCACTTGTTATTAGTAATAAACAATGTTATCAATGATTATGATCAATTAGCCATCATAGAGATCACATGGGGTAGAGCTGGGCTGGACTCAAGGGGTGAGGAGGAGGCGCTTTTTTGAAAATTTCTAGGCCAAAATGGCCGTTAGGACCTCCCTGACATTTCAAGATGGGATATAGCCTCTCCCACCACCAATCGGCTTCTTTCCTTCTATCTCGTCGATCTAGAGTGTATTAGCGATGTTTGGGTTGGTATGGTGGGATGGGGAGGAGTTGGAAAATAATTTTTGTAAAATCATATAAGTCATACTCTATAATCCGTTAGGGATAGTATAGGCACTTTCAAACTTGGAATTGAAAATAATTCGACCCCCCCTTCTAAATCCGCGGTTCCTCAACTCTAAAACCAACTTTTTTTATGTTTCTGTAGTGAGGCTTGGATTTCTAGACGACTGGGAGTGGTTTGGGGTCGATCTGAGACTCCAGGTAGACCTCATGGTGCATCCGGGGGAAATGAGGAGGTCCTTGAAAAGTGGCCTCAGATCAGAAATTGGGGCCACCGACCTACCGATCTGTGGGTTCAAAAATATGGTTGGCAAAGCCAACAAAACTCCCAAACCCCAAACCCCTGATAGTTGATTGATTGAGATTGAATGAATTTGAGATGATTAAATAGATTGATGAGTGATTAGAGGGAGTGATGTGAGAGGTTGGGGTATAATGAGGTTTATGAGTAGATAAGAGGGGTATGTTTAATAATTTATAGTTAAAATCTAAAATCTGAATTCAATTTTTATAACTAAGTTCCAGATCACAGAATTTCCACTCAATTCGCTGACTACTCCAGCAATCCGATGAATATTGGGCAATGATGGTTAAAATCGTCAATGGCCAGCCGCAGTGATGATGGGTTGCGGCATCTACCCAGCAATAGGTGTAAATTAATGGTTGGACTTACCTTATTCATGGCTCTGGTAAGTTAATATATATATATTGCTCTTAAACCCAAAACTCTTTATATACTTTACCAATTTCTATTTAGACGGAAAATTTCCACTACAGTATAGACTGCTTCTCAGCAGTCATGAATCTCTGCCAACTATCTCCCTAAAATATTAATTTAAATGTTAAGGTATCAGTTGAAGCAAGCCAGCAACCAGAGTAGCAACCAACTCTCAAAGTAAGGATTCCCTTCTTATTTATTAACTTTAGATATGCAAAATCGTAGAGCCAGTTCGACCAACTTCCTTGCCAAGTTTGTGGCAATGGATGTTTAAACGCACAATGAGCAGACATCATCAACGCATGCACAAGCCCTTAATCATAGAAGACTCTGACGCTGAAGAAGTCGTGATTGACACTGCTATTCCTAATTTTGCCCCATCTTCATTTATGAATATTTAAGCTGGCCTTCGACTATTGGGAGTCAAGGAAAATCAACTTGAGGAATCCAAACAACCCCAAGTGATGACTGGCTCTACTATCGACACTGCCTATGATTTCTTCAACTATCCTGAGCCCCAAGTCAAGTTAATGAAATTCGATCTCATGCTAAAGGATCACTGGACCTTTCACAATCTCTCCTCCCATTTACCTTGCTAGAGATTCCAGACAAATCAGTAAGACATTGATTTTAAATCCATATGTAGGTGAGCATAATGAAGGCAGTTGCTGTTTTGGAAGACACTGCCACGGCTTGATTGAACGTAAGCTTAACATCGTATTGATGTTGCAACCAGAGCAGCTGCTTGAGCTAAGAAACATGGTCTATAACACAGCTTACCTCTCATTACTAAATAAGCGTTATGGCGAGGTCGCCACTGGTAAGAATTATTCTATCTCTCACCAAGGACTATAGAGAAAATGCCTGAGAAGTACTTAAAGATTTTCAACCCTTTGAAAGCCACAGTGTTCCAAAGCTATTTAAATGGCCAGCTCCGTAAGAGCTTCAGTAAGCTATTCCATTCCTTTATCGACGAATACAATTGCGATGTGAGCGAGTAGCTTTCATATTTCAAAGTTCTAAGTGATATCCAAGTTGACGTGTTTGAATTCTTGAAAGTTGACAAGTTCCCAGTCGTCGAGTTCAACACCTCTATTGTTTGGAAGCCTTGCAAGTTCTAGCGCAATCGCAAGTCGAAAACTTTGTGCAATCCTTCGAGACACGCTATTAATTCAACACGAGCATTGACAACTCAGGGGGTGCGAATTGCCATGATACTTCAATCGCTGGTCAACTTCTTCGTTGACATTCCTTGCATACCCCAAACTTCGAGATTCATGTGCCTGAATATCTTACTCGATAAATGGTTGAAGGAGAACAAATCCATGAGGAGTGTGGGTTATAAATGCACCAAAACATCAAGACTTCTTGCTGTAGCAAGGGAGCTGGAGGATCAGATGTGGGTTTTGCTTGACCCCAAGGCCGTAGTACTCAAGAGTAATGATGCTGAGAAGCTAGAAAGGAAGGTGTATCCCGATATTGAAGATTAAGTTATAGCACAGCCCAAGTTGAAGGCCAGACTTTAAAAGCAATTGGACAAGGCAAAGAAGGCTCTCAACCTCCCCGATATGACTGCTGGCAATAAGTGCAAACCAACCACCACCTACTATGTCAAATTCTACTCTAAGGAACTTTGGGTATACGATTGCAGCTGCAGAATCCACAAGCTTCATTTTTGAGAACAAGTTGCCTGAGTCCTGAGTACTAGATATGCCAAATCTCCTAAACCCCCACTTGAAAAATAATCAAAACATAAAAATTCATTTACCCTAATCCTTTCACTAATCACTGCTTCTTATTACTTAAGCATTTTATCATAATACACTTTATTCTATACTGCTTACTTTAGTCAATAGCGATTGTTTACCTTCCTATATATCTTAGCTTCCTTATATTAATATTGCCATTAATAATTAAACCTTTGTCTGGAAATGTTCCATTGGCATTTAAATCTGCAATTGCAATTCTCTTGAGTATATTCAAGCTGTCTAACTAAATGACACATGTATTAACAGTTGTGAGCTACCAAACTCAACTGGTTAGCTGCTCACTTATAAAAATGTTTAACTGCAATTCCATTTGACGCCGCTCCTTTAAAACCCCAGAGCGGCATGTAATTGTAATTAATTTTTCAATTTAACTTGCACACATTGAAATCGCTAAAATGAAGTCTGCTGCCCCAAAATATCAGAGAAAGAAGATCAACAAGTAGTGTCCCTTCCTCCCCCATTAATGCACTGACACTACTACATTCACTGCCACTTCTACTTACTATGATCACATTTAAAGGGAGCACCAAACTAATTGGGAAGAGTTTAAAATGAAGCATAAGACGTACTCTTGTGACGAATGCGGCAATAAGGCAGTCTCTTAGGACAGTTTAAGAAAGCACAAGTGTTCGCAATAATTGGTACTCCCAAAGACCAAAACTATTGCCAAAGCTAACATACAAAAGCCTGCTAAGGCTAAACCCCGTGTCACTAAGCGATCTCAAGCTAAAGGTAATACCTGATTCTTTTCATTGATTGTTTAGATGCCAAAATGATTGATAATGTCGAAAATGTTGAGGAGGAAGAGGAAATGGAAGTACAAATCGTACCCACAACCCCTGTATAGGAATTCCACGAACAGGATCAAATCGACATGGATGAAACTATTACCGAATAATCTCAAGAGGAGCTACCCCCAGGTAAGCAAGAAATCATGAGTGATGTTGACGTTGTGGAACATTCACCAAAGGAGATGATCAAATCAAGTGCATTAATCCCAGATCAATCTATCGATGATGACCCAATGATGGGAAACCCCTTACCTTCATACCAAAGTCATCCATTGCTCATTAATACTAACCTGGAAGAGTTCTGCCCAATATAATACGAGATACCAAGATAATTATCTCCTGCAGAGGTTAGTCAGCAATTACAAAGCAAAATTTCCAGTCAAAATGTGTTTCATCCAGTTTGCATAAAGCCAAAGTTTCAGAGCAAGTTAGACTTTTTCACTAGAATTAATCCAGGAGTTTCTGATCTCTTCAAACCCAATCCTGCAATGGCTTTATTTACTGCACTTTCGCCATAAGCATCCATGACTAGCAACGTATTGAACATCAATCACTCTCAGGATGTTGTGCCATAAATGTATGTTTATTCTTCTGGATCTCTTTTCAACCAGCCACTGCTTTTCCAAAAATAACCTGCAATTCCGCAATCAGAATAAAATTACAGCTTGAATTCGCAATTTTTCACAGAATCACTTGAGCGTCTTGTGATTACCGAAACCCCGTCTGTTGCCCACCTTGAATAAAACTAATAGAAGTCCAACAAATTGTTCATAGAGTCTACTCATAGGAGGAGTAGTCAATGGCAGGAGATAGAATCAATGAGATCGATTCCTCAGTGAAAGAAAAGGACTTGAAAGAAGCTCTCAATTGCATGCTGTTGAATATCAAGAAGGACTCAGCCTACTAATGGGGGAATATCCATTAAGTCAAGCCTAAAGACTAATAGAACTAGCTAAAACACATGCATGTCACCAGAGCCCACTACAATCTTGAGTTGGGAGTACAGTTAAGACAGAGCAAAGCACAAATTTGTATGGGGAAATCACTCAAGGTGGCGTTGAGAAAGTTATGTCCTCATTCTACAAGTTGGGGTTCTCAAAAGATTCGATATTTCTGGATTTGGGCAGGTTAATTTTCAGGTGGCACTCTTGCATTAGTGCAGAAGTGTTGGCATTGAAATCGTTTCAAATAGAGTTGATTTTTGTGTCGAAAAGTTGAGGAGTTATAAAATCGAGTATAGTAACTTCAAGCATATAGTAAATGCTCTGGATCAAATCGAATTCTATTGTTATGATATTGATACAATGCAATCCCTGATAACGCCAACTTAAATGAAATTAACTCACGTTTACGTGTTTGATACAGTCATGAGTATGAGCACCAGACAAAGCATTGTGAAACTCATCAATCAATCCCCTGGTAGAAGCTCTGGCTTGGACTTAAACATCGAAAACGACTTTAGTAAACCTCGGTCTCCAGAATTTCGAGTTCTTTCAAAAACATCGATCAGTAGGCATTCAAGGTGGTAAGGGGAGCTTTAACTTCTACGTGTATAGCAAAGTAAAGGCTCAATAGAGGACAACTGGTTCAATGCACGATGAAGAGAGGAGAAAAAGCTGTATAATAGTTATCAATCGTCAGAATCAGTTATAATTATTAAAAACCCCAATATTAAAAATCGATGGAACAATTCCAGGCCAAGATAAATTGTTGGCCATTAATAGAATGAATTAAGCCAAATTTCAGACACTTCGGATGATTAGGACCTTGAAAATGATTATAACTGCCAATTTAATAGAACTGAGGACCAATCTATATCAAAAGGGGAGAAGCAGAGTGATTTCCAGCGTTGCATTAATCATTTCTAGAATTTAGCAAACGATCAGAATAAATACAACAAACTGATAGCCTTTCTTAGCAAATCCCCAACTAAGTATATCAAAAAGTCATCGTGTAATAATACAAAATCAAGCATGAGATAAGCATTGATAATATAGACATAGCGCTGATAAGCAAGTAAAGCTTAGTCAATCTTACTAAGGAGCAGGTGGATTTATTGCAACGCACTATTGACAATTACAACTTTTCATTGAAAAGAGAAGGCCTTATCAAATAATTATTGGGTTAAATAACACAGTTGCACCATCAAGAAATCGAGATGAACGGAGAGCTGGGGGAAGACTTGAATGTTGCATATAAGGAAATTGACGAATTGACAAAGTGGGAATTGTAGAAGAAGTACTTGAAAGTAGAATCTCTAATTGGCTCTGGTTCTTATGGCAGAGTTTACAAGTGCCAGTGTCTCCCTGGAAATGTTCTATTCAAGCCTTAAAAGGATACTATCCATGTTGCAGTGAAGGTGCCAGTTATTAGCCAAACCAATCCGAACAATGAACTTAACTAACTTCAGATATTGAACAGGACTAAAGACCCCTCGTAAAGATTCGTTGTAAAACTGCTCAACGAAGTGCCCTTCTTGAATGATTATGTTGCTCTCGTGCTCGAGTATTATCCATTTGAACTCCGCAAAGTGATGAAGGAAGGGCTGAACCCCAAGCAAGTGGCTTTTATAAGCTATGGTATAATTAAGGCAGTGGCATTTGCTCATAAAATGAATATTGCTCACCTCGACATCAAGCCCGAAAACATTCTCATGGATGATCGATGGGTACCTAATCTATGCGACTGGGGAATGGCGAACACCAATTGCGAGGGCACTTATGGGTATCAAGCACCTGAGATATAGGTAAGTTGATATAACTGTTGCAGCCAATGCGAGAAAGCTGGACTCATGGGCTCTTGGAATCACTCTATACCAGGTGGCATCGAAGGGTCGCTTGCCTGCATCTAAGGACCAATTGATTGACATGATGAAACACTGCTAAGAAATAAGTCTGGGTGATGATATTGAGAACCCCCAGACCGAGCTCCTCAAGATCGTTAAGCAGTTGCTATGCTTTAATCCCAAAGATCACATCCTTCCCCAAGATGCTTTGATGTCTTCAATATTTGAGAAAATGCCATAGCAGTTTAAACAGAACTTGGACGTATCTCTCTTGCATTGACTTCGTGTAATTGTACCTCTACTTATACTATAGTAAATAAATTAACTAACTACTATCACACTCTGCTATATATTACATTGAAATTTTGTTTGTAAATGAGTACTAGATTTTAATAATTTGATTAAGTGTTTAATTTACCAATTCATTACATATTACAACTTCCAAATTACATTCAGTGGTTTTGCATGAATCGGATTTGGAAGGAATAATCACTGAACAAATTAAGTGGTGTTGGGGAATATAGTAAAAAGATAATGGTGAATAGTGAATTGGGGTAATTGGGGTGAATTAGAAAGCATATAGGGTGCTGGAGAGAAATTGGTGAGGGGGGAATTTCCTTGGTTTGATTAAAATAGCCTTTAAATTTGGGCGTTGTCAATCATGATAGTCACTGTTGTTGCTGCTGCTGATCTCCTTGGGGTTGGGTTCTAGTGTAATTCACCAACGAGCTGCTAAACGAGGCTTATGTGCGATTGATGAACATCATTTCATTTGCCTGGGAGGGGTTATTATCGTTGGTGTTCAGTTATCTGCGCTTCGCTTTGACCATTTCCCTAGGGGACAACTCATCTGCTTGCTCGCGAAGTGAATGCTTACAGGGGGTACTTCGGGGTCTTCGACTGCAGCATCTATCTCTCAGGGCGCTTTCGCATCTTGGTGCCATTGTTGAGGAAATTCACGGCCCTGCCGCGGTTGCTCACGATGGAGGTGACTGTGTTCTCCAGTACATCGAACATCTGCGCAGTCAACTGAATGAACTGCTTCTTGCCCAGAGCCTTCTGCGACTTCCTGTGTTCCAAGCTGGCCTTGATGTTCTGGGGGAAGAAGTCAGGCTTCACGATGTTGATAATCTATAGTAGTAGTTGAAGTGGAGGCATGGGAATCGATGAATCCCCAACGTAGTGAGGAGTGGCTCAAATCGCTCAGCGCAAACGAAAATCCAAATTGGAAGAAATCGTAGCAGCTTACGTTGTAAAGGAACTGCCTGTTCACTGAGTGCTTGCCCTTGATCTGAGGCAGGTACTGGGTGATCTCACTGTCCTTCAACACGTCCTCAAGCAGGTACACCACGGACAGCTCGTTGAGCTTGGGCACATGGATGATTCGCACGTCCTGGTTGCGCAACACCTATTACAAAGCCAAATTAATCTCAAACCATTTGAATCATGAACCAAGCCACGTACCTTCTTCTTTTCCACGAAGATGCCCTGGATGTACTCGAGCGTGCACTCCTGATAGGGTGGCAGGTAAAACTGGCCTAAACAACGATGATTTCAGTGAATCTTACTCTGAGTGAGCAGGATCGAGTAGATGTCCTGCTTGGACTTGCCCAGTCTAGCCAGGTCTTGCGAAGGCACGGAATGCACCACCTGGTTGTTGATCGTCTCAGTGTTGATAATGGTCAGTCGAGTGGGACGCTAGACCTCCCCAGCATCCTCTTCATCGCCATTCTCCTTATCATACGAGAACTTTAACTCCTCCTCCTGGTATGGCGCGAAGCTGGACACGTCGCCACCTGATCTCTACACATTGGCTTGCTTCTTTGAAGGATCAGTCCTGGCCTAAACTCGACTGGCGTGTTGGGTGTTCGAGACAAGATACTTATCGACCCGGGTGGCGTTCCTCATCTGCTGGATGGCGGCCTGGTGGAACTCTGCTGAATCCTCATTGCTAATCATGTTCGGGGAGTGGCCGCCATGGTCGTAGGTCTGCTCTCGACTCTCCTCCTCGACAGGCTTCATTTGAGCATCAGTGCCCTGCAAAGTTGGGTCTTGCGCCAGAGATCTAAATGCATGATGTTGAATATCAGAATAGATATAGTGGCATGATAACCTCACGTGATCGAGGAGTGCTGACCATGAAGGGAGGAAGGGGTGATATGTATAGTAGAATACACCCAATTCAGGTTGAAGGAAAGAGTGGGAATTCATATGATCAATGTTTTATTGATTGGAATAGAGCTGAGCTTACCTTGCCTCGCACCACGCCGAGATCTTGATGGAAGCCATTCCTAACCCCGCTGCTGAAGCTGCTCTGGAAGAATGAGTCTGCGTTGGGTTGCTGCTGGCCACCCCCATCCCTGGCGCGCCAGGGAGTGGGGGTGGGGGCGTCCCTGATTTCTCCGTCTTCGATGTCGCCAGTCTTGTCAGCTACCTGCTTTTACTTGGAATCGCTGTTCATTCTTATTAATTAATAGTGGTGATTAAGAATTTAACTGAAACATCCAAATTCGATTAGTGTAGTATGAAATTAAAATACGTTAATAATTTTACTACTGACTTTACAAATTTCGATTCCGCACACATTATATTACATACCTGATATCAGAGTGAATGATGATCTCAGGCATATTCATCATCGATCATTCAACATATCAGAGTGTGCGTCACATACCCAATCATTCATATATCACATTGGATTTATATGAATAGTACTGATTCATCATTCTTGGTTTTGTCGAGAAATTGATTTTTTCAAAATCTATTTCAAAAATTCGACAAAACCCAGAATGATGAATAAGTACTATTTATATAAATCCAATGAGATATATGAATGATTGGGTATGTGACGCACACTCTGATATGTCGAATTATCGATGATGAATAGTATGCGCTGAGATCGATCGATTCCACTCTGATTCAGGATTGTATATATATTTGCAGAATCGAGAATTTGTAAATTTAGTATTAAAATTTATTAACGTATTTTAATTTCATATTACACTAATCGAATTTGGATGTTTCAGTTAAATTCTTAATCACCTCTATTAATTAATAAGAATGAACAGCGATTCCAAGTAACAGCAGGTGGCTGACAAGACTGGCGACATCGAAGACGGAGAAATCAGGGACGCTCCCCACCCCCACTCCCTGGCGCAGCCAGGGATGGGTGGTGGCCAGCAGCAACCCAACGCAGGCTCATTCTTTCAGAGCAGCTTCGGCAGCGGGGTTATGGCTTCCCTATCAAGGATCTCGGCGTGGTGCGAGGCAAGGTAAGCTCAGCTCTATTCTAATTAATCAACCATTGATCATATGAATTCCTACCCATTTCCTTCAACCTGAATTAGGTGTATTCTAATATACATATCACCCCTTCCTCCCTTCATGGTCAGCACTCCTCTATCATGTGGGGTTATCATGCCACTATATCTATTCTGATATTCAACATCATGCATTTAGATCTCTGGCGCAAGAGCCAACTTTGCAGGGCAGGGCACTGATGCTCAAATGAAGCCTGTCGAGGAAGAAAGTCGAGAGCAGACCTACGACCATGGCGGTCACTCCCCGAACATGATTGGCAATGAGGATTCTGCAGAGTTCCACCAGGCCGCCATCCAGCAGATGAGGAACGCCACCCAGGTCGATAAGTATCTTGTCTCGAACACCCAACACGCCAGTCGAGCTTAGGCCAGAACTGATCCTTCGAAGAAGAAAGCCAATGTGTAAAGATCAGGTGGCGACGTGTCCAGCTTCGCGCCATACCAGGAGGAGGAGTTCAAGTTCTCGTATGATAAGGAGGAGGGCGATGAAGAGGATGCTGTGGAGCTCTAGCGCCCCACTCGACTGACCATTATCAACACTGAGACGATCAACAACCAGGTAGTGCACTCCGTGCCTTCGCAAGACCTGGCCAGACTGGGCAAGTCCAAGCAGGACATCTACTCGATCCTGCTCACTCAGGGTAAGATCGCTGAAATCATCGTTGTTTAGGCCAGTTCTACCTGCCACCCTATCAGGAGTGCACGCTCGAGTACATCCAGGGCATCTTCGTGGGAAGAAGAAGGTACGTGGCTTGGTTCATGATTCAAATCGTTTGAGATTAATCTGGCTTTGTAATAGGTGCTGCGCAACCAGGACGTGCGAATCATCCATGTGCCCAAGCTCAACGAGCTGTCCGTTGTGAACCTGCTTGAGGACGTGTTGAAGGACAGTGAGATCACCCAGTATCTGCCTGAGATCAAGGGCAAGCATTCAGTGAACAGGCAGTTCCTTTACAACGTAAGTGGATATTGATAGCTTTGGGATATATTGGTAGTTAATACTAAACAAACTTAGTCAATCTAAACCACCCAAGGATTAACTAATCCCTTAACTTATCATCAACCCCTGATATAGATCATCAACACCGTGAAGCCCGACTTTTTCCCCCAGAACATCAAGGCCAGCTTGGAACACAGGAAGTCGCAGAAGGCCCTGGGCAAGAAGCAGTTCATCCAGTTGACTGCGCAGATGTTCGATGTACTGGAGAACGCAGTCACCTCCAACGTG
>ARYC01005591.1:0-11939 GCA_000711775.1 Oxytricha trifallax | reverse complement strand
ATAAAAAGTATGCTTTCCAGGCGTCTATGAGGTGAATTTATTATAAAATGGAAAAATAGCATGAAATTATCATAAAAAGTATGCTTTCCAGGCGTCTATGAGGTGAATTTATGATAAAATGGAAAAATAGCATGAAATCATCATAAAATATATGCTTTCCAGCCGTTGCTGGGGCTGAATTTACTGATAAAATGGAAAAATAGCATGAAATCATCATAAAATATATGCTTTCCAGCCGTTGCTGGGGTGAATTTATGATAAAATGAAAAAATAGCATGAAATTATCATAAAAAGTATGCTTTCCAGGCGTCTATGAGGTGAATTTATGATAAAATGGAAAAATAATATGAAATTATCATAAAAAGTATGCTTTCCAGCCGTTGATGGGGTGAGTTTATCATAAAATGAAAAAATTGTATGAATTTATCAGAAATAGTATGCTTTCCATTCGTTGATTGGGTCATTGAATATTATTTTCGTATCATGTAGGGTTTAGGGAAAAGGGGTTTTAGGTCTTCTAGGGTTTTATGTTATATAGAAATATATAGTGAGATATTCACAAACCAAAGTCAAATTATTTTAGTTAAAGTCAAATAAGCGGAAACCAAAATAAAATTATGTCAATTATAGTCAAATATTCGGAATCATAAGTCATATTATGCTAATTATAGTCAAAATTAATGGTGTCAAAGTCAATTTATTTAAATTATACTAATATTTTATGAAAATAGTGTCGATTTATGAAAATTATAGTCAAATATTATTAAAATAATGTAAATTTATGTTAATTATATGCAAATATGATAAATACAAAGTGAATTTATATTTATAATTGTCAAATATGATAAAGCCAAAGTAAATTTATGTTAATTATAGTCAAATATTGGGATGGCAAAGTCACATTATATTAATTATAGTCAAATATAAGAAAGCCAAAGTAAAATTTTGTTAATTATAGTCAAATATTGGGATGCCAAAGTCAATTTAGGTCAATAATTCGCATGTCATAGTAAATTGTGTTAATAATACTTAAATATGAGGAAGTCAAAATAAATTTATGGTAATTATAGACAAATATGCAGAAGCCAAAGTAAAATTATGTTATTAATAGTTAAATATGGAGAAACCATAGTCAACTTATGTTAATTATAGTCAAAAATACAGAAACAAAAGTCAAATTATGGCAATTATAGTCAAATATGATGATGGCAAATTAAAGTTCTGTTAATTATAGTCTAATATTAGGAAGCCAAAGTGAAATTATGCTTATTATGGTCATATGATGACAATTATAGTCGAATATGCAGAAGCCAAAGTAAAGTTCTATTAATTATAGTCAAATATGATAATGCCTTAGTGAATTTATTTAAATTATACCAAAATATACAGAGGCAATAGTCAATTTATTTATATTATAGTAAAATATACAGATCCTTAAGTTAAATTAGGTTAATTATAGTAAAAAATGCGGAACCATAGTCAAATTTTGTTAGCCAAAGTCAAATTTTGGAAAGCCAAAGTCAGAGTAGAGTAAGACATAGTCAAATTGTTGTAAGCCAAAGTCAAATTGTCTTAAGCCATCGTCAGATTCTTGTAAGCCATAGTCAAATTGTGGAAAGCCAAAGTCAAATTGTGGTATGCCAAAGTCAAATTGTGGTAAGCCAAAGTCAAATTGTGGTAAGCCAAAGTCAAATTGTGGTAAGCCAAGTCAAATTGTGGTAACCCAAAGTCAAATTGTGGTAACCCAAAGTCAAATTGTGGTAAGCTAAAGTCAAATTGTGGTAAGCCAAAGGAAAAACAATAAATAAAAAATATTATACATAAAATTTTATCAATCAGTCAAAATATAAAATAAATTCGAAATATAGATAACTATTAGAAATAAATAAATATATAAGTTACCTTCTTGAATAAATAAATAAATATTAAATTTGAAAGTTTTTTTATTTATTTTATTTTTATATATGTTTTCGAATGAAGATGCAATAGTTAATTATTTTTATTACTTCATCTTAATCGCACTAAATAAATTATTAATTATTAGTAAATAGAAATATACTTAAATAATTTAAATTAAAATTAAATGATCTTTTTACAATTACCAAATTTGATTTATATCAGTTTTTAGAAATGAGTAATTTATTAATAAACTTCTATTATAAGCATTAAGATTTAAATACTATTCATTTTTTATTTCTAAAATTGTGATTTATATAATAAATAAAATAATGAATAAATCTTATTTGATAGTTATAGAAAACTAATTTCATTTATATAACACATTCTAAATAAATTTATTTATGGTTTTTATTTAAATATATTAATATAAATAGTGGGACCAAGTAGTAAAAATAAATAACTTTTTCTACTTGGTCCCAAAGTATATAAATAAATAGAATAAATCAAACAAATTTCTAATTAATAATTATAAAAATATTATAATCAACATTTATTTATATTAATCTGTATTTTAAGAATTTAACAATTCACGATTCTTACTGTATTATAACTGAATATATACCCATGTACTCCAAAAAAAAAATTTTTTTCCAAAGTAGTCTTTAGTACCTACTTTTGCAGTTTAGATATTCATTAGTATTATGAAACTAACCAAATAAAGATTTACTGATAAAAACATCATCAAAAATCCACGAGGGAAAAATCGACTTTACCCCCTCCCCAAAACCCCATTTAATATATATAACGAAACCCCAAAACCCCGAAAACCCACCTGTAAGCCAAAGAAAACCACCTGTAAGCCAAAGAAAACCCACCTGTACAAAGAAAACCCACCTGTAAGCCAACGAAAACCCACCTGTAAGCCAACGAAAACCCACCTGTAAGCCAACGAAAACCCACCTGTAAGCCAACGAAAACCCACCTGTAAGCCAACGAAAACCCACCTGTAAGCCAACGAAAACCCACCTGTAAGCCAAAGAAAACCCACCTGTAAGCCAAAGATAACCCCCTGTAAGCGAAAGAAAACCCACCTGTAAGCCAAAGAAAACCCACCTGTAAGCCAAAGAAAACCCACCTGTAAGCCAAAGAAAACCCACTTGCTTTGTATATAAGATATTTACAATAATATTTATTTTTATATCAATACTCTAGCCACAGAAGCACAGAATCTATTTTTTACATATGATTATTTTAGTTATATATATGATTTATGCATGTTTTATTTTATATTATAAACGCCAGTTTTGATATTCATCATACTTAATTTATAAACCCCAATACGTATGTACACATAGAATTTGTAAGTTGATAAAAAGTTTTAAGTATATCGATAAATAAGGAAATTTAAAAGGACAGAATTTAACTTAATTTGAGGGAGCCGATCTTGAGAATGCAAGTACGGTGAAGATGCGAAAAAATTCATGATTTTATTTTAAAGCCATACTTACCAGTCTTATAGAGTTTGACATGCTGATCAAGAATATATGGGGTTTGTACCCTGTTGACCGATTAGGTGCAAAGTTTCACCGTTCACACTATTTGTGAGAGGGTACGGTTTTACCTCCACATTTGAATTAAGTTTGATTTTTATTAATTAATAATTACTACTTTAATAATTAAACTAATAATGGAAATCAAAAGGTGAACAATTTACAATGCCTATCGCACTTTCTTTATTACCAACGAACTCACACACACCCCACTAACTTCACTGCGCTTTGTGTGCACTTTGAAGAGCAACTCGAGATCTATCGATCCATGTTCTCAACTTTTTGTAAATGTACTTTTTTCATATTTTTCGCACTTATTTAAGCACTATTTAAATACAAAGATGTTTGTTACACTCAAAATTAAATACACTTGCGCTAAATGCGCACTATTAATTTACCTATACTTTATTTAATGCACGCTATTTTTATATGATTTTAGTGTAAATAACCTAAATACACTCTATTTAATTCACGCAAGTGATTCAGGGGCCCTAACAAAATGATATTTATTTCTAATTTTAGCTTAATCAAACTTTTCATTTTTAGAGATCATTTTTCTCTATTTTTACAGAGACATTTTATTAATTTAGCAATTTTATTAATCAAATTAATTTAATTAAATTTAAATTTAAATTATTTTATATTTTGCCCTAAGTCTGAGTTATTTGCAAAAATCAAGTTAATTATAAAAGGTAATAAACGAAAGATAAAATAAATAGAAGATATAGATTTAAAGAAATTAATTAAATTAATAATAATAATAATAGTAATAGTAGCAGTAGTAATAATAGCAGTAGCAGTAATAATAGCAGTAAAATAATAATAATAATAATAATTTATAATCATTCATAATAACTTTTCCTTTGTATTAAAAAACTATGGTTTTTGTTTGATTTTCAATAAAAAAATCATTTAATTTCTAATTTCTAGATCATGACGGAGATAAGTTTCTAAAAGTTGAAAAAGATCTCAGTCAATCTCCGAGATTAAAAACGGTTTGGGGTTTGGGGGCACTATTTTTCGCATTGTAAGTATCACAAAAAAAAACTTTTTAGTTTAAAACATTTATTCTCTCTTTATCATATTTTTGCTGAATTTATTTAGTCCTTCTGACAAATATTAGTCAGGTATTTAATCATAGTAGTTTATTTTTTGACTTCAAGTCAATCAAGTTTGTAATCATTTTTAGGAGAATTTATTATTCTCAGTCACTCCTCATTTATTTTGCATATTTAGTTTCTCTCATTTTCTATTATCATTTATTTTTAATATTATAATTTATTTATTTTTGCCCTCAATTTATCTTGTTTTTAAAAAACCAACCATTTTAAATATTGGATTTATTTAACCATTAAAATTTAGATTAAATTAAACATGATTTTAGAACATTATAATAATAAATTAAAAATAAATAAATTCATTAGAATTTTAATGAATATAAATATATTTTTCTTAGTTTTATATTTTTTACATAACTTGGTTTTTATTTCTATATTTTTCTTATACTTATCTTATATAAACTAAACCTTAGTAATTAATTACTATCATTTTATTTTAATTTAAATTCAAATTTAATTATTTTTAAACTGCTTGACTATGATTGATTATTAAATCAATATTTTATTTTATAAATAGGCTTTCGCATTTTTATATATTTATAATTTAATTTTAGAATTAATTAAGGATAAATTTATATTTATTTAAATTAGTCTTAAGTCTTAAAAAATGGTTTGCTATATATTTACTATTATATTAATCTTCATTAATTATTTCAAATTTAAATTTAAATTAGGTAAGGTGTTTAGGGGTTAAATTAAGACATATTTGGAGGGCTTATATATTATTAATTTGTAAAAATGGCATAAAATATTATTAAATTAAGAAATAATAAGACTGATACTTTTCAAACTTACCTTTAATGATATAGTTAAGAAAGTTAACAAGGATGATAAATAGTAAGAAATAACCCTAATATACAGACATTTATATAGTTTATATTAATTTATTTAATTATTTAAGTTTATTTTAGTGTACTTCGCCTGACCACTAACTGAATTTCTAAGTAAACATATAGTTAATCCTTAATTAAATAAGTAAATTTGGCCTAAATTTACAAGGATTATTAACTTATGTAGTACCCAGCATATTCAAAACCCCAAAACCCTTTCAGTAGTTTGATTGAGTTTTTGATTGATAAAAGTAGATTATTAGTGCATACTTTATGAGGGTTTTAATAGGGTTTATGTAGGGGTTTAATGTTTAAATATTAGTATTTTAGGTGAGTATAACAAGTGAGTTTTTAAAATATTTCACACAAACATAAGCTTAGAGTCATGTGGCAGTTCTCTGAATTTTATCTTTCTAAGTTGATGTTGATTGTTTCTATTGTTTGTTAATTCTCTTAGCTTGGCTTGATAATAGTTGAGTATGCAAGTTCTCTGAGACCTCCATTTATTTTATTTTTATCGAGATATTGTTTGATTCTCTGGTTAGAATCTCTCTCACCCCTGCAGCTAAAGTGTTCGTTTCTTGGCATGTCGCTCTCTATTATTATTACTGCTAGAGCCCAGATATCCCATTAAGTGTCTCCATCTCTCCAATCTTTTCTCTCTGGGAAATATCCAGGAGTGCCGTATACATTTCCTTATACAGAGGCTTGCACTCTTTGAGCTCTGTTGAAGTCAATAATAAAAACTCTAAGAGGCTGAAAGTTTATCATGATGTTCTCTGGCTTTAAGTCTCTATGAACATAACCAAGCTTGTGAAGCTCTTCAATCCCCTCAACTATCTGCTATACTATCTAGCCAATTTATCTCTGACATCTATTGTCAGATAAGAATTCTCTGTAAGTCATTTCAAGTAAAGGAAGCCTGAAGGCTACTTGATCTTTACCAAGTAAAATAGCAACAAGGCTAGATGATATGTCTGCACTCATTTAACTTTGCCTTTTAAAGAGCATAATACTCATTAGCAAATTCCATTTGGAACTTGTCATCAGCAAGGAAGTAATTGAAAGGATATATCTTGTAAGCATATTAGTCATCAGTAATTACTCTCTTCTCAACTTTATCTTCAAGAGTAAGGTAGCTTTCTAGGCAAGAATCTAAGTCAATAATTTTTAATATAGGAATCTTCATTGCTTCAATTTTAACCATTATTTTATTGATCTCAGAGACTGGAAAGTTCTTGACTGCTTTCTTCATTTTAACTTACTTCTAGACTTCAACTCTAAGAGACTCCACTGAGTTTCTTGATCTTCTCTTTTAAAGGAATTTATTACCAGTAGCTTCATGAATAAAGACAAAACTTTAATTGTGCTTTTTCTTTAAGTGCACTTTGAGATCTCTAGTATTAGAATATGGCTTCTCACAGAACTCACAGACATACTTCCCATCTTTCTTTTAATGCTTGAGATATAACCTTGGCATATCGTTGTGTATATCTCTCAAGTGTCTTTTGTAAGTCGACTTGTAAGGGAAAACTTTATTGCATTCTTTGCATTAATAGTCAACTTTAGCTGGAATTTATTAATTCTCTATGGCGGGTTGTTTAACCTCCTCCTCAATTTGCACAGCTTCTTTTATTTTTTTTTTTTTTTTTTTTTTTTTTTTTTTTTTTTTTTTTTTTTTTTTTTTTTTCTTTTTTTTTTTTTTTTTTTTTTTTTTTTTTTTTTTTATAACATCTTGCTAACTTATATTTAAATCTCAAAGCTAGACTGGTCATAGTTGTCATAAGTAGGCTCCCACTGAGTACAAGTGTCTCTGGTCTCTACTTTTTTTGGTTGCTGGAATGATAATTTTGATTGATTTTACCCAAGTAATGGCGCTCTTCTCAGAAGGTTAGCGCTCATTTTAGTTTGCTGATATATTTTATTATAATAATGATAAAATATACCTAGATAAACTTTAATAGTAGAGTATAAGACACTCTGGTAGATTTTCGGCTGAGAGGTTAGAAAATTAAGTTACCATAAAAGACTGTAAGTTGACATATTTTATGAGAATTTTATTCGTTTTAGTAAATTAAAATACTCCTAATGAAGTTTTGTTTCTCTAGGAGGTCCTCCAAATCAGTTTGAACTTAATTTGGAGGTAAAGTTATTAAACATTTTTTAATTTAATATGCTCCTAATTAAGTTTTAACCTTAAATTTTAACTCCTAATAAAGTTTAAACTTAATTTGGAGGACCTCCTAAAATAATTAAACATTATTAGGAGCAATTTAATGGAGATAGAATGATAAAATTGGAAATCAATCTGTGAAACTTGGAGCAAGTTTTTCAATGCTTCTCCGCATATCTTTTCAAGGTTGACCTCCAGTAGGTCCTCCCTATTTAGTAGTAAGATTTTAATAAACTTAGAATGGATATCCATAATTTTAACTTTCATTAACATTTCTAGAAAGAGGAAGCAAGATGGAGTCTATGAATGATGCAATGAAGAGAATTTAATCTCAAGATTTAATAGGAAAATTTCGAAGTATAGAGGACCTTTATAGATATTTGGTATAGCAAGGTAAGTTCTTAAGTAAGATTAATAAATCCATTATAGTTGGATTGTTCTTGCCGACTTTGGAGGGAACTAAAATCTCATTCTTAAAAGCCTTACTGAGTGAAGAGAAAAAAGCTTTTAAGTCTAATGAAATTAGGATGATAGAGAACTTAACTACCCTGAAATTTCAGTAACAAACCTCTATGATGATGTTATGAGTGATCCAGATGTTGCTTTCTATCTTCCTTCAAAGTTGCAACTCTCTAATAAGTTGCCAGAGAGAAACTTCTTCTTTGGTGTCCTTGGAACTCTGAACCTGAGTACTTAAATGAAGTTATTTAAGAAGCTCTTAAGAAACGCTACAGTATCTCTCCTGAAGAAAAAGAGAAGCAAGGTATTAAAATTAGCGAGACCTGGCTCTAGGAACTTCAAAAGCATCCTTTCATCTCAAGTAAGCTTAGCCTTCTAACTTTATAGAGAAACCTGGTACTGCTATTTACTTGATGAAAAGCGCAGCAAATTACACAGAGAGAGCAAGTCTCAAGTAAAACATGAATTGAGTAAGAGACTCTTCAAAGATTTATAAAAGCCAGAAGAGATGAACATAGATGCGGGAGCTGGGCCTAAGAGAAGAAACATAGGCCCAAGCAAGCCTTAAGAGGAAGAAAAGAAAGAGAAGGCAAATCCTTTTACGGGCAAATTTAATATGTGAGCTTATTCATTCGTTTAAATCTAAAACTTATTTATATACACAAAATCTCCCTTCTCTTGCGCTACTTTAGCTTTCTCATCGCTGAGTCTCTTAGCAGCACTCTTAATAAAATCGACTGTATCTATCTTCAAGTCATGCATCAAGTGATAGAGTAGGAGTTTCTTGTAGTGGACTTTCAATAACCCCCAATATAATTCAATTCCATTGAACTGAGGACTGTAGGGAACATTAAATAAAGGTGTTATATTTAGGCGTTCATATTCCTTCCTTGTGTCTTTAGTTTTATGGACAGATAAGTTATCTACAAACAGAATAATCTCTTAGTCGGCGTACTTATCTCTGAGTTATTGCAAGAACTTTATGTATTATTTGGTCTTTATTGAGCGAGGGTGGATAACATAAGTCTCGAGGCCACTATCTTCACTTATTCCACCGAGAATAGCATGAGTTTACACCTTGACCTTTTAGTCATATAATTCAATATTGCTATATCTTTTATACCAAGACCTTGATATGAAGGTATTAAACGTGAATACTGCCTCATCAGCGTGTATGAACTTAATGATATTAGTAATAGCCCTCTGCATTTAATCGAATATATATTTTAAATTATCCTTATAAAATGGAACATTAAAATCAATCACTCTCTTAATGCGATTGACTGTCTTGTAAGATATTCCGTTCTTTTTATATATGTTAGCTAACGATTAAGCAGAGATATGAAGCTCAGGAAATTGGCGATGAAACATCACAGCTCTCTAGGACAGAGAGAAGTGAACCCAGTATTAAAGAGTCTTATCATTAATAAGATAATCGATATGATGCTGCTAAAATTTAAGAGGTCTTTTAGGCTTAGAATTAAGTTGCTATTTCTTTAAATTCAATGCTAATAGACAGTGAGACCTCACAGTTGCCGTAGATTTATGGAGCAGTCTTGCTATAGATGTGTAATTAAGGATAGGTTTGAGTTGATCACTATAATCATCGCACCATAACGCAACTTAAACAATAAATCTATATACTCAATGTCATAAACTGACCCCAAACCTCGCATATACTCACTTAAATTACTAACATTTAAACATTACACCTCTACATAAACCCTATTAAAACCCTAATAAAGTATTCCCTAATAGTCTACTTTTATCAATCAAAAACTCAATCAAACTACTGAAAGGGTTTTGGGCTACGGCGGCGGGCCTGCCGTACTTACAAGCAAGGCAGGTCCGCGTTACGCGGAGCGGGGTCGCGGTGTCCCGCAAACAAAATAAAACTGTGAATTTAGTAATTTGACTTCTAAATATGCTCCAGCAATTAATTTCTTATCTTTAATTAAGGCCAAGAATCAATATAATTTGACTATATAAAATTCAAAGTTCATCAATAATCAAGCTGAGAATTTTGGAGGGGCTATTGCATCTTAATATTAAAGAAATTTAAATAAAATATATTTTAATTAATCTTTGTGTATAAATATTTAAAATATAACATATTAATAGTCCAACTTAGACATTTCAAATTCAACGTTTAGCAATAATTCAGCATTTACTCATTAAATAAAAGTAAAAAAACTTTTATTTTTATATTTTATCATGGTGGCGCTTTATATTTAACTTGCTCAGTTTAAAATCCAAAGTGTATTTATCAATTATGTCTAATTAAAATTATTATAGAGTGCAAATACAAATTGACAAAGACTGTAAAAATAGATTTGAATTTGGGATATTAATTAAAAATAACTAAATATTAAATCAAAATCGTGGCAGTAAAAGTAGGCCAATTTAAACTATCGTGGGCTCATTCGATAAAGAATTAAACATTAACTGGACTTTACAATTGGCGGTCCTACTTTATAGAATCCCTAGAGCGAGATTATTATACTTTAATTAAACACATCTTAATTTAATTAATTTTACCCTCTCATTAAAGTATAGTAATCTCGCTCTAGGGATTCTATAAAGTAGGACCGCCAATTGTAAAGTCCAGTTAATGTTTAATTCTTTATCGAACGAGCCCACGATAGTTTAAATTGGCCTACTTTTACTGCCACGATTTTGATTTAATATTTAGTTTTTTTAATTAATATCCCAAATTCAAATCTATTTTTACAATAATACTTTTGAGAAGAACGAGGCAACAAGCAGAGGAGGAGGAATATATTATGATCTATATCAGCCTTAAGATTTAGAGTCAAATTATTTTGACTAAAATAAAGCAATTTATGGGAACAATATAGGCTCTTATCCGATTAAACTTTAGATTATTAATAGAGAATAAGGATTCTTACAAAACTTATCATCCGGATAACTTGTTCAGGATCCAATATAAATCTATATTTTTTTTATGTATATATTTAAAAGAACCGTTTTGAAATAATCTTAAATCTTTTAGGATATTTTAAATCACATTAATTGATTAAGATTTACAAACCGTAGTTGATTAACCTGAAAGCTTCCTTAGTATTTCATCAGATGACCTCTCTATATAAATTTACTATAATTATTTAATTGCTGGAGAGACTTCTGTAATGTCAAAAAATGGGGTTTTTGTATTTAAGAATATTAAGATAATTGGCAAACCCTAATCTACTACTACCCTAAATTTCAAAACAAATAGCATTAATGAAGATAACCTTTTCAGAGTTTCTGGAAGAAAGGATTCTAGTAAGATTCTTTTTGCATTTTTTAATATATTTCATTAGCTTTGTCTATATAAGTTAGTTTCAGGAAATGCTTAAGAGGAGAAGTTCTGCAAAATAATCAATGTATATAATGTTTAAAAGGCTAATACTCTCTTAATCTTGGGGAAAAAGCCTGCAGAGTTTGTCCATCTAATCAAATCCCATATAAATTATTCAAAAATAAAAAAGAATTAAATAATGGTAATTAAATTAGACTCTTAATTAATCAAAATTTCACTATTTTTTTAATAAAGATTACATCACTTATTTGGATTTCGTCTTCGATTTATATTTGTTATACTGATTCTTAATAAAATAATCCAAATTATCTAAATCTATAAGAATATAAAAGTTTTCAAATAAAAAATATGAGGGTTTTAATGCTAAATGCGAAGGTGGATCTGTATTATTGGTTAGCGAAGGCTATTGGAGGAACAGTACTGAGTCTATTAGCATAATTTTTATTTAATTTCTCTATAATTCTTTAATAATCTACTTTTTATAATGAGATGTTTTAAAACTGGAGTTTGCTTGTAAGTTAACATTCCGAATAATAATAATAATTAGATCACATTGAGGTCTCTGGGGATCCCCGATCTGTATATGTT